>WPIO01000010.1:6237500-6385000 GCA_009760855.2 Cristatella mucedo | reverse complement strand
TACACCGGAGGCCGCGAACAGACCCGTGCATCTGCACGAACTATGCAACGCGCTCCCGCTTTGGTCCAAGGGCGACGCCGCATGTCAAAATGCAGAGCGACCGGAGGCCGTCTGCAAAACAGAAGTTTCCACGAACGATGCCGGTACCTCAGGGTTACCAAGGGCTACTAGGGTGACTCGTAAGGGTCAAGGGCTATCGGGGCTACCTGGGTAACCGGTCTCCTGCACCGGCCGCCTGAGCTATCGATATTGCAATGTCGCGCCTTCGCAGCATTTGGAGTGGCGTATTTTTGAGCGTCGCTAGCTCGGATAGCAAACAAATTCGCACTCATTCGCTCAAATTCGCAATTTTGTCTCATGTAAAGTTGGTCTGGATAAGTGGCCGTTGCAATTACCTGGTGGCGGTCCGAAACGTGGAAGACGCAAGCTTTTCATTTGTGGAGAGGTCAGTGCCCGGAGCACAATAACAAAAACTATGCCGCACGCTGCAATGTTGGGACCGACCGCAGAGAGGAATATAAGATGGAGAGAGGGAGAGAGAGAGCTAGAGAGAGAGAGAGAGAGAGAGAGAGAGAGAGATATAAAGAGTGAGAGAGATAAAGAGAGAAACAAGGAATACAGATAGCGAGAGATAGAGAAAGAGAGAGAAAGGAAGAGAGGGAGAGAGAGAGAAAGAGGGGAGAGAGAGAGTTAGTGGCCATCTCTATCTTTCTCTCTTTCTCTCTCTCTCTCTCTCTCTCTCTCTCTCTCTCTCTCTCTCTCTCTCTCTCTCTCTCTCTCTCTCTCTCTCTCTCTCTCCCTCTCTCTCTCTCTCTCTCTCTCTCTCTCTCTCTCTCTCTCTCTCTCTCTCTCTCTCTCTCTCTCTCTCTCTCTCTCTCTCTCTCTCTCTCTCTCTCTCTCTCTCTCTCTCTCTCTCTCTCTTTCGCTCGCTCAAATGCTTGCTTGATCTGTAAAGAGTTACAAAAACTGGGTGTCCGATTGGACCTCCGTGACCGGCTGCTCACAATGGATCCTGCCAGACGCTCGACGTGCAGTGCGCATGGGCAGTGGGCAGCCAGTGATGCATCGCGGCTGGAGCAAACAAACGGGCGAGCCGGATGACGATATAGCCAAGAGAAAGAACGGGCTCTCAAAGCTGCGCCATTGAGCAGTACATTAGGCGAGACTCACTTTCGTGCCAAGGTAAGCACCGACAGAGTTCTGGCCCGTGCGTAGCCCTTGCTCCCCCCCCCCCAGGCGCTTCTCCGTCGAGCAGCAGCAAGCCTAGGGGGGCGGAACGGCACTGTGAACGTGGCTGGCTGCCGGACTCGCCGAACGAAACGCTCAGACGTGGAGGCGTGCACGATCTGTGCCCAAAGCTGCATTCAGATGCTTCACATATGCAACGGGATTGAGCCAACGACCTCCACCATCAAATACATTTACGTTGACTTGGCTCGTTTAAGGCGAGCACCTTAACCCGTAGGCCAAACCAGGGGTTCAAAATGAAACGAAACCTTAACCACTCAAGCATGCCCGCCAGGTTCGCTCCTGCCGAGCAGCGTTTGATCTCACGTTAAGTGCGTAGCTCTAACGTAATTATGTAATATATCTATTCTAGTGTATTAATATTGTAGAATATGTCTAAGACATTCCATATTATATCACATATAATACTATGAAACGGTATAATCAAAGATATGATATACCGTAATATAAAATAATCTAGTGTAATAAACTATATTACAATATAATACAGTCGATTATGGTATAATACGCAGCAATACATTGTGTTAATATCGTTTGTACTTGCAATGATAATAACTATTTAATTAATTATATAACAACATTGATGCGATATATCGCAAAATTGAATAAATGTACCATGTAATAATTCAAATAGTACTAACAAAATACTAAATAGTAATAAAATAATTGAATAGTACCAACACCAATGTGAGCAATGATCGGTGGATGGTCGCCATTGTCACACGTGGTGAGCCATCGCTTCGGCAACGGAATTCTTTGCAGAAACTTCGGATCCAACTTCAAGCGCGTCGGTGGCTCTCGTGGCTCTCGCACCAGAGCTCAGGGCCGCTGGCACAGGTTACGTGCTCGTCCGCTAGTTTTTGTTTTGGTCGATGAGCCTCCGCCCCACGGCTGCTCCACCGCAGTCCCGGCGGCCCGGTCGCTGTCTCAGTCCTCGCCTTTAGGATCAGACATGTCACATTCTCGTTCGGGTAAGCAGTGGCGTCTCGGCCTGCACGGTCCGCTACTTGATGATGGGCAGGTGATGGGCAGGAGGCCGCACCGCTACGCATGGCGAGTCGATTTTATTTTGATGAGTACGTAGTCCGCCGAAGGTACAAGATGACTTATTATGTGCCAATGCATTTAGGAGCGGTCGAACTGAATGCTGGCGAAATGAGCTTTATGACTTCGTGGAAGATCGGCTGCGCCGGAAATACTATGAAACTTATGAAGCTCGGAGGCTCTCGAACTGCCCGGATTTGAGCCAGTTGGCCTCAAAACCTGACACGTGGCCGCGAAGGCGCAAGCGACGAATCCGGCATCCGTGATCATAGGCACAGATGTCACATGCTTATGCGCGTGCACATGTCGCGTGAACAAACGAATTCATTCGGAGCATAAGCCGTGCACACGCGACGAAAGCACCGAATGAAGTCTGACTTGGGAGCGCACAAAATCATTTGAAAACAATAAAAATGAAAAATTAATATTTCTTCTTAACAATTCTGAATCTCTGATTAAGATTCGAGCGAGAAAAAAAACGTAACACACCTCCAGCTAAAATATTCCACAATCTTCGCTAGCTTATACGTGTTTCACACACCTCACGCCGGATTCCTGCAGAGTGAGAAACTTCGCTGAGCCTTACATAGAAGCCTTACAAAGCCTTTACAGTAGTCTCTGATTTATGTTTTTACTTACATTACAGCAGTTATATCTTTAATTGATCATGTTAGCTACTTTTTTGTCAACTGCAATAAGCAATTGACTGGCTTGATGTAGACATTGAACCTAAGATAGCGCCACCGAGCCTCAATTGAGCGCAGGGGTGGAGCCAAAGGGAGCGGTGGGGTGGCCACGCCTCTAGTCTGAGAAAGACGATACTGCCCAGTCATGCTGGCAGAGTGCTGTCGAGTAGAGGCCGGCTTTTATCTGCAATGAAAACTCAATGTGACCTGTTCTAAAACCGCCACCATCAGCCACCAATGCCAGTCATACGTACAGCATATTAAAACTTACGAAGAAGACAAACATTCGCGAGACGGTGGGTGTACACTACCTCAGAGAGGGCAAGTTTTTGTTGGTAACAGTCGTCCGAGGAGCCTTTAAAGCACGGGCTACCACAGAATTTAGCATTTGGTCCGCTTCTAATATCAATATATACTCTCACGCATATATATTTAATTGTCTACCACAAAGTCTAGGCTTTTATTTTACATGCGGGTGACAGGTGGCTTTTCCTGAGCTTTCATCACTTCCTGCCTTCCAGCAAGAGAAACTCTCTTAACTCCCTCGATGCATGCATTGCGGACATTTTCATTTCGATGGCAGAAAACTTCAAATAAATTCAATTACTATAAAATCAGCTAGCTAGTTCGTTAAAGTTATTGTCGGTCACATATTAGAGAAAACATACCAAGGTTTTTTGAATGCTGGAGATGCATCAGCATTTTGATAAATGCACTGGAAATTCAAGTAAACAATTGTTTTTGACAGTTAAGGCTGGGTGGGCTGAATGGGAGGACAATAACTTAAGGATAGCAGGGCCCTACCAAAAGTGTGCAAAACAAATGCACTGTGACAAAAGCAGACTATGCTGGCAACCCCAAAATATGGCCGCACTTTGAAAGTACGCAACTATAATAATAATTTTAAAAGTGTATGATTTAATTGATTTATGAGGCTTTTGTCTTCAATATTAATTACTATTACACAAAAACAAACAAACATTGCTTTGTATGACTGGCTTGGAGCAAATAATAATGGGTTCAGTTTTGTCCTGCATTAAAAATACAAACTCTGAATCCGGAAGTATCATGTCTGGTTTTGAAAAAGCCAGTCAGGATGCCTTGTCAGCCACTTTTCCTTTAAGTAGCCCGACGGGTGCCTTTTTGATCTCAGACAGAATCTTCGGTTCAAGGTTCAAGGTTTCAAGCTTGTAACAGAAAACCGTAACGTTCAATTTCACGTCAAAATGATGTCAGCCACGAGCTTCGTTCCCGTAGTGGATGTTCCTGTTGCTTTTGGTGAATCGTCTAATGACTGCAGTCCTCTAGCGGCACTATTGATCAACTAACGGGAAGACATATACATAAACAGACAGAAACGAGGTCAACGTACCAATGTAGGGTTTAGTTTGCTTCTTTGGAACGTTTGGGATCCCGCGACTAACTGCAATACCACTACCATTTTCACAATAAATCTCAGAACAAGGGGGTTTTGATTCCGGATTATACAGAATGGTCTTGCGTATTTACCCACTAAATGTCACACAATACTTCTTGCGTGTGCTCGGGCTATTTCCTAGTGTGGCCAGGGCAGATAACATATTTATGCATTCAAACAGCGATACTGCAGCCATTTTCAAAAGAATACTTCGCACAACTGCGTTTTTTATTTCAAATTATAAAAAACAGTAAGCAAGGTTTACCCACAAAAGCTCATGGGATAGGCCTTGGGTGCTCTCAAGCTATGTCCTCCGATGGTCCGGCCCGAATGGCAGCCCCAAGTAATAAATCTGCAATACAATTTCCATTTCAATAGTAAGTTTGGTACAGCGTGGTTTGTATTGAAAATTAAAGCTACAATGGTCTATTTTATTGCACCTGATTTTATTTATTTGCACTTGCACGTTGTACTGCTATGGTTTGAGTGGACTTCAGAATCGAACCGCACTACAGCTGCCGTTTCTACAATAGGCGTCCAGCAACTGAGGTTTTGATTCTACATTATAGATAACCAGGTTACGAATAATAGGTTTACCGACCAAGTTTTTTTGCAGCATACAATGTGGGCATTCTTATGATATGAGTTTTCAGAAAAACTTCAGTCGAGGTTTAAGTAGCAGCACTTCACTTAAACTGCTCTTCGCCAAGTATAAAATGACTTTATCGTCTTTTTATTCTAAACGACTTTCTATGCTGCTAAGATGACAAGAATATTGCTGCCATAGCGCTGCTTCAACTATCAGCTGCCTTCGACACTATTGATCGTGATATCCTGCTTGAACGATTGAGAACAAAGATCTGCCTGGCAGACGAGGCACCTGGTTGGTTCAAATCGTACTTTTCCTTTCGCGTTCAATCGGGGTCACGTGTGGGTTAAAGTCTTCTCCACTTTATCTGTCGAGTCCCTCAGTAGTCCGACCTCGGTCATTTGCTGTTCTCCATTTATAATGAGCCTCTCAGAATCTTGACTCAGGTCCAAGGAATACGCTTTCACTTTTGTGCTGACGGTACTTGGCTGTATTTGTCATTTAAACTGTCAGAATGTGCTGTTCCGACAAATAAACTGAATGTGTTGCTTGGCAACACTCGATTCTGGATTTCGGAAAATTTCCTTTAACTAAGTTGTGATAACACGGAACTGATACTTATAGGACAACTCAAGCGTCCAACTGAACTAGAAGACTTTTCTTTTGTGATAGACGATGCTGTTGAACAATCACCACCCTGAGCTTGGAATTTAGGTGTCGTCTATGATAGCTGCATAAATTGTGAAAGTACAATTCAGAAGACTGCTTCCACAGCAAGATATTATGTCAGATAAATAGCTAAGATTAGATTTAATTAAGATTAGATTAATATTAGTAACTTTTGTACATGGTGGCTTTAATAATTAACTACCTCATTTTGTACGTCTCGACGAGGTTATTGTAATTCAATTTTGGGTGGGCTAACAGAAAGTTATGAAGCCTCTGCAGCTGGTGATTTATACGGCTGCAGGGCTAGTTTACAAATCCAGATGTTTTTCCATGCGCGTCCTTGGCTCAAAAAGCTTGGAAAGCTGCCGTTTTAACTACGGATACAGAATAAAGTTTCATGCTGACCCAAAAATATTAATAATAATAATAACACACTTATTAAAGCACCCTCAGATCACTCAATCTCTTTCTAGGTGCTTTTCACTTGATGAAAAGGAAACACAATTGAATGGTTAGTAGTACTATGCTCAATAAACAACAAGAATAACATAGTTCGGCATGCCATGCACAAAGTCAGCATGCAAGTGTAGTTATTGGCAGCCTGCACAGTGTCAGCATGCATAAGAATTTAAGAACGACTCAGAGGGACCCACTAAATTTTGTCGTAAATAGGTGAGTTTTTAATTATTTTTGGAGATGGTTATATATATATATATAATTCATTTATATAGCGCCCCAAGAGAACTAAATCTCTATTCAGGCGCTTCACATATGCCTCAGGGCTTGAGCCCTCGACCTCAGTCAGACCTTGGTCGGGGCGAGCACCTTGACCGCTAGACCAAAATTCCGGAGAAGTCGTGTCAGAAGTCGGGGTGAGTTCCAGGTTTTGGGAGCATGCGAACTATAAGCACGGTCTCCAAAGGATTTGAGGTTTGTACTAGGCATAGGTAAATATTTAGATTCCGAAATGCGGGTAGTACGATGGATAGCTAGGCGGGCGAGTAGATCTGATAGGTAGGTTGGAGCCAAAGAATGAAGGGACCTAGAAGTGGGTGACAAAACCTTGAAGTCGATGCTTCACTTGACTGGTAGCCAGTTCAGGTCGACGAGAAGTAGTGGGATCTGACAGCTGCGACCCTAACGACAGACAAGCCTAGCTGCAGAGTTTTGCACTAGCGCTATGCACCTGATTGCACAGGCCGGTAGACCAGCAAGCAGTGAGTTACAGAAATCAACACGGGATGTCACAAATTCATGGACCAAATTAGATGTGATATCCCAGTCTAAAGAAGCCCGAATTTTAGTAATTTTATGTAGCTAAAGTATGCAGACTTGATTGTGGAGCTGATTTGTACGCCTAAAGAAAGGTCACTAGAACATGACACCTAGATTTAGTCCAGATCCAACAGGAGATATGCAAGCAGAGCCGATTGTGAGCATTTGCCTTTCAAATTTCTGATATGCACTTGGTTTGCCCATAACTAGTAAGTTAGTTTTATCCTCATTTAGTTTAAGAAATTGTGTTGTCATCCATGCGCAGGCGACATCAATACATGCAGCTAGAGAGTTGAGAGAATTCGACGTGCTGGAGGGCTGGGATGAATCAAAGAAAACTTACAAATGAGTGTCATCCGCATGGAATTGAGAGCCTAGATTGCGTTTTTTAATTACATCGGCTAGAGGAAGAGTATAAACCTTGAAAAAATAAGAGCAAACAGGGAGCCCTGAGGTCCTCCATATTTCCGTGGTTCCTCGGATAATTCATTTCCATGATCATCAGTACTCTAGAGTCTTTCACTGAGATAGGATCTGAGCCATTGCAATGCAATGCCAGTAATTCCCAGGCGAGATGAGAGGCGCTCAAGAAGGACTTGGTTATCGATAGTATCAAAAGGTCTAAATATCGAGTAAAACAAGCAGAGATACTCTACCCATGTCTGCATTCCAAAGTAGGTCGTTGTACACCCGAAGCAATGCTGACTCTGTGGGAAGATTAGCTCTAAAACCAGACTGGAACTTACTAGCAAGGTTTGTAGTTTCAATATATCAGTTCGACTGGTATGCCACGACTCGTTCTGGTGTCTTTGAAAGGAACGGTAGAAGGGAGGCTGGGCGGTAGTTGATTAAATTCAATTGTTCTAATGTTGCTTTCTTGAGTAGTGGCCTGACTACAGAAAACGCACTCGATAGCTTGGCTTCTGATAACCTAGCTGGGCTGCTCCACCCGTTTCAGCGCCCGTGTACTCAGGTGTTCTACAGACGATAAAATAGCTAAAATATAATAGATTAAATATTCCGTTCTTTTTCTTCAAAACCACTGGTGACAGGAGCTTTTGCTTTGCAGGTCCTAGGCTGCGAAACTCGATGCTGGGTCTGGTCGGGAATGGATCGGATAAGTTGGCTGAAGCCAAAGAATGACGGGACCTAAAAGTGAGTGACAAAATCTTGAAGTCGATGCGTTGCTTGGCAGGGAGTCAGTCAATGTCAGTGAAAAGCTGGGTGATCTATCAGCCGCAACTTTCACGACAGACAAGCCTAGCTGCAGAGTATCTCACCAACTTTAAGGGCCTGAGTGCATAGGCCGGTAGACCAGCAACTAGTGAGTTACAGAATTTAAGACGGGGAATCAAAGAAGTCAACTAGTGCTCTAGACCCTATTCTCTCTTTCCGTTTTCTACGACGCATCGATCCACTGTTGCCACATATAAATAACAATCAAAACATGTTTTTAGTCTCAGGTCATGTCTCAGCAACTTTCCAAAAGGCTCTAGTCCGGCCACTATTCCAAAAAGCAACACTAAATCAAGAGAAGGTGAGAAACTTCTGCACAGTCTCTCTTTTACTGTTCCACTCAAAGACACCGGAACAAGTCGTGACAGTCCTGCCGAACTCATAAGTTTAAACTTTCAAACTTGCTAGTAAGTATCAATTATGTTTCATAGCTAATCATTCATCAACTTCGGCAACACCTTTGTTCTTGAGGATATATATTTAGCCTTTTCTACATTAGATTTCTTCTTTTTTTGTAGTAACCTTTCATGAACAACCTCATATACTTTTTGCAGGAATGCCTAACCATCTGAAAACTGGGATGCGACCACACATCCCTTCATTTTTCTGTCAACAGGCATCATCCACTACCACTAAAACTGCTGACAAGCCTGTATATTCATTCTTTGGAGCCTCTTTCCAGAATAGGTTGTGGATGGACTCATTATGATTTTGGGTGTGATTGACCATGCAAACATTTTTGTAGAAGGTCCTCGGATAGTTTTCATACACATCCTTTACAGCATTTTTATATTCCCGGTTTTAGCACGTGGTGTCTTGATTTTGCATGATCATACACCGTATTTGTTGCTACAGCTTTCTCATAAGGTCATTTAGACGACGCACCTTTTGTACAGAACCGATGATCTGGCTCCTCATTAATTTAAAAAGTATGGTAAAAAGATTTCCACACATCTCTCCTCAAGCCTTCTAGGTTATTAGTATTCTCTCTCACTGCACGGGCAAAGTGTTGCTGCAACCTACTTGCTATTTGGCCTGTTAGCCCACCCTGTCCAGCGAACCCGGCCGTAACCGTTGGGTATTTCGCTTACTTTGTCTTCAGATTCTCAAACCAGTGCCCAGCCTCTTACTGACATGCGCTATACACTCTTAATTCAATAAAAGCTCGTGCTCTGGCCGCTTTGACGGAGGCTATGAGTGCTGGTAAAGAGCAGCGTGCAGTGGCTACCCTGTAAAGCCATGCAATTCACTTTTAACTGCTGAGGCGTTACACTGAGCTTAGCACTGCTGTTTCGTCTGATAGACGAAATAGATGCTACCACACCATCATACCAAGGAGAACATCCAAAAGAAGGGCATCCAACCTATGCGCACCATAACGAAGTACGTCTTCATGAAAACAAAACATTTCTCGAGATTGAGTTCGATGCTTTATGCATCGTTGAAGCAAACAATAACGCGACGACTAGAGCGACCAAGTTTCCAATTTTTGCTATGAAAGGACTAAAGTTATTCGAGAAACATCAGTAAATGAGAGAGCGAGATCCCTCGGCCTACCTAAGCCACCCACCGAATCATTTCTCACCTGGAGCCTCAGCAAGCCAGCAGTCGATGTACACGGCAGAAGTTATTTATGTTCCTTCGAACCCTCATGCCGCCAATGCCCACGTCCTGAGTTGTAGGTCTATGGCGTGGAAGCTCAGAGCCACAATAATTATCATCCTTTGATGAACCTTTCTCTGACACCGGCACAGGTAAGTGCCTAACAAAATGGATAGCCATGAGAAATTGCTGGTATAGGGATAGCTGATACAAGGAACGGTACATATGCTTAGTGTGAAGTGCAATTTCTTCGTTGTCTAACTGGTTAGATAACTTGATGTGCAGATTTTACAACTGGTTATATGTGCATAGAGAACTTCTAGCACTCAAAAGGAGAAAGATGTTGGCGATGTTCGCACCTGGTTTTGAGAGTGCTGTTTTTTCCCGAATAGTGCATTTATTTTTTCCGACTTCGTAAGTACTCAATTCTATGATGGGGTATATATTCATTACATCAATTTAAGTGATTACGATTGATTAGGCTGATTTAATTTACATCTCAACTTTATTATCTGATTATCAGATTCTAAGATTGTATGTATGGAGAGGTAAGGATTAAGGCAAAGCTACAGCCTTTTTTTAGAAGCCGCCAGCATTATCACTATTAATTGGCTGGGCCAACGCTAGGTTCATTTAACTGCTGCTCTTAGGACACCCTAAGCGTGTGGCTGGATTAAAAGGCTTTGCTATTCTAATAGGTGATGCTATTGTGCAACCATTACCACGTGCTCGAAATTTAGGTGTCGTGTTCGACAGCTGCATCAATTTCAAAAGCTTCATTCAGAAGACTGCTTCTACAGCTAGCCATCACATCCGATCCCTATCCAAGATTAGAAGCTGTCTCCCACTGTGGCTTGTAAAAAATTTAACTAGCTCTTTAGTTCTGTCTCGGCTTGATTATTTTAATTGGCTGGGCTGCCAAAGAAAGCTATTATGCCACGGCAGAGGACTATGAATATGGCTGCAAGCTAGTCTTCAAGTCCCAGCGGTTTGAGCACGTGTCTCCTTAGCTGAAAGAGGATGGTTGCCGGTTGAGCAAAGGATACAGAGCAAAGTTCTTACGCTGACCGACAAGGCCAGCCACGGCTTGGCTCCTTCGTACCTAGCTGAACTGCTGCATCAATTTCAGCCTGTTCGCGCCCTCAGGTCCTGTGTGAACAATAAATTAGCTGTCCTATTCCTCCGCTTAAAGACAGTTGGCGACAGAAGCTTTTGCTCTGCAGGTCCTAGACTGTGGAACTCGCTTCCACAATTCTTACGCAACGATAACTACTCTCCTACTGCCGACTATGGCACATCTTTTTCAGCGGTCCTGAGCTGCTACTTCTAAGCTACTCACTACCTCAACGGCTCTGCTGACTCTGCTATGCTTCCCACTTTCTCTTTTTGCGTAAGACAAAGTCTGTTGGGTACCGAATGCATACCGAAAGCCGCTTAGGCTGTGAGTGGGCTATACAAAACTCTCCTGCGTAACACCCACATGGTCTTTATGACTTTTTGGAGTTACAGACGGAGATACATTACAATCAGCTGAGGAGCAACTCAAGTGGAAGCGGTTGCTTAAATAAATTAATTATATCAGCTACCTACCAACTGCATCAGTTATGTAGAATTTACTTGTGGGTGGAAAACTAAACGAGCTAAATTCATTTTTCATAGTATACTGGTTGTTTACTTGACTATTTCTATCTTCCTAAAGTCACGGAGCCTAGCATAATATGAGACCAAGCTTTGAAGCCCAAAAAAGTATCTCTAACCTGTCTTATGCTACACTTGCATAACGATGTATGGCACTGTTGAATTTCAAAGCTCCCTGTGTGAGGCAAAAAACTCATCGTTTCTTGAACCAATTTAAATGTTTCAATAATATTTGAAATTAAAAAAAGGAGTGTGATTTTTCAATTACTTTTAAATTTTTAAAGGATAGCAATAAAGCATCAATCATTGGTAGGTCTCCATTTCCCCCAAACAGCTGCAAGGAACTTATAAAATGAAATCAGCAATTTTATTTTCGTGCCAGCAATAATTAATATTAGGATTAGAGCCTATCTACTGTTGTTGTTAAGAGATCAGCTTTTTGGCTATCGTGCCTTTCTTACATAAAAATACGTCCATGCTTCTGTAAGACATTTTGCTTTTGAAACTTATTTAAGCGTTAGCATTTTCATAATTTATTGAATTGATGTTGAATAGATCACAGGTCAGTTATAAAATTTATTTCTATAAGAAATTCGCAGTTATTGCTGAAATGAATTGAACTCACGAACTGACGTGCGAAGTTAAAACATTGTCTATAGAAAGTATGAAAACCAAGCGAAATTATGGATATGGATGAATTTATAAGCACATTTTGAAAAAGATGGTCACAAACCTGTTATGCATCTTTTATCAATAACTAGTCAATGTACAGTGCATTCGCGTTTTTTCAATGTTTTTTTCCATTTCAGCCTGTTTTTATCGTTCGGCTATTGACTTTGAAACGTTTCTTGTCGGGTTTTACATTCCTACTCTCTTACTTTCTCGTGCAGTTGCCCTGAGAACTTATACCTGCAATCTACTAGCCCACGCTGCATCATGTTTAGTAGTACGTAGGACATGAAGGCTGTGCAATTAATCGCTTACTACTAAGGTTTTAGAGCAGTTTTCTATTGCTTACAAAATCTTAGTTATATAACAGTCTGATTTGTATAGCGGCGGAAGAGCCTTATCGGCCATCACCACAGCTTGCAGTTGCAATACAGGATCGCAAAACTGCACGATTCGAACCCAAGACATCGGCGGTCGCAAAGAGCAAGCACCTTATCTCCTGGGCTATCACAATACGCTCTGCAGTTTCTGACTCAAGCTGACTGGGTGGCTGTTTACCGTGGCTTCGAGGTGGGATTGTCTGTTCGCTCCTCGACTTATACAGCTTGCATCAGCTTGAACGGCATGTTAAGGCGGCATGAGAGTGGGCTATGCCGCCCTTTGATTGGTTTATTATTGTTGATTGCTGTATGTATGGGGACAGTTCCGATAAGGTGAGAGAGGGTAAGATTGGCGAAGAGAGCCACGCCTCCAGTCTGCGAAAGACGATACTGCCCAGTCATGCTGGCATAATGCTGTCGATCGGAGGACGGCTTTGATCTATTATGCCAACTCAATGTGACCTGTTCTGACACTGTTGATGTCCGCCACTAATGCCAGGCATAGGTTCAGCGCATTAAAACTTGTGAAGACACATTCGGACCACGATGGGTGCGGACTACCTCAACGAGGCCACGTTTTTGTTGGTAACAGTAATCCGAGGAGCCTTTAAAGCGCGGGGTACCACAGAATTCAGCATTTGGTCCGCTTATATTAGCGATATATACTCCCATGCTTACCGATTGAATTGCAAAGCACAGTCTAGGTTTTTATTTATATGCTGGTGATGCGGGTGACAAGTGGCTTTTCCTGTGCTTTCATTCCTGCCTGCCTTCCGGCAAGTCAAACTCTCTTATCTCTATTGATGCATGTATTGCTAACATTTGCTCTTGGATGGCAACAAGATTCGAATAAATTTGATGACTACAAAAAACTTCTGCGCTTGGTAAAGCTATTGTTCAAAAAATTATGCATCTAAATGAGCTTTTCTAGCATTTCTCGTGTAACCTCAGCGCAAAATCCAGTGTCCTATTCCAACGAGACCTTGATGTAGACATTGGATCTAGGTTAGCGCTGCCCAACCTGGCTTGAGCCCAGAAGTGAAGCTAAATGGGGCCAGTGGGGGCAGTTGTGCCCCAAGTCTGCGAAAGGCGATCCTGCAGTCAAGCAGGCAGAGTCCGGTCGAGCCGAGGCCAGCTTTGATCTACTATGCAAATCGATGCGACCTATTCGGAGACCGCCGCCCTCAGCAACCAATGCCAAACATTCGTTCAGTGTATTAAAACTTATCTCAAGACATACATTCGCACGACAACGACTGCAGACTACCTCAAAGAGGCCACGGTTTGTGGATACAAATCATCCGAGGAGCCTGTAAAGCACGGGGTACCACAGCATTCTACGGTTGGTTCGCTCCCTTTAGCAATATATACTCTCACGCTTACAGAGTTAATCGTCAAGCACAGTCTAGGCTGTCATTAAATGCGGGTGACACGTGGCTTTTCTTGTGCTTTCATTCCGTTCTGCCTTCCAGCAAGTCAAACTCTCTTATCTCTCTTGATGCATGTATTGCTGACATTCGCACTTGGATGGCAACAAGATTCGATAACTTGGTGACTATAAAAAAGCTTGTGAGTTTGGTAAAGCTATCGTTTGTTGGTCACATACTGGAAAAATTACGCCTCTAAATGAGCTTTTCCAGCATTTCTCCTGTAACCTCAGTACAAAATCCAAGTGTCCTGTTCCAACGTGACCTTTCACGAGACTACCGCAAGAGTACCAAAATCAAGTCTTGCCTGTGCAATCAGGCGCTAGCATTAGGTGCAAAACTTTGCAGCTAGGCTTTTCTGTCGTCAGCGGCAAAGTGGCCACTTCATACCACTTCTTATCTATCAGTACTCGCTCCCAGTCGAGCATGGCATCGACTTCGAGGCTCTGTCACTGACTTTTAGATCCATCCATTCTTTGGCTCCAGCTCACCTATCAGACATTTTCCTCCACTCTAATGCTAAGCATCGTACCACTTGCTTTTCCTAATGTAATCGTTTAGCTCCACCACGTCCAAACCGTATATCCTTTGCAGATTGCGCTTTAGTTTGCGTTCCCTCAAAACCTGGAACTCACTTCCGACTGGCGTCACGACATCACCTGAATGACGACACTTATAAAGAAGCTAAAAACGGATGTATTTATTGTATTATTTAGTGGTTCCACTGGTTCTTTCTTTGTTTGATTATGCGTGTGACATCGTCTATGTTGCCACTAACAATATTTGCATGCTGACCCTATGCATGTCTCCTCTATGTTATTCTTATTGTCATTGAGCATAAAAGTTCTCTGGGTGAATGCAACAAATGTATAATTATTATTTTCACACTTTTTCTTATTTCCGCTACGTAAAATATATTAATTCGAGCCAGCTTCGACAGTGATACCATATCTAAGTTGGTCTATGCATTGCGACATTATTTCTCCACTTCTGTGGCCCACTACTTGCAGGTCTTAACGGAGCGTGAAATAAGTTGCTTAAAGTTAGGGCTAAACGTCGGAGCCCAACTTTTTTTTCAGGAGCGTCGTTGTAGTGACATTAAGCCACTTGCCACAGTCCAACACGTGTGAGATGTGAGAGCTCATAGTGCAGAGTCGGTTGGCGCTACTCATGCGCCTCCTACGCGTACTATAGACCGCTGCCGACGGTCGTCAGTCATTGACGATCGGGGGGGGGGAGGGTTGGAGGGCCACCGTGCAAGTTAATTAGCCCAAGGTGGCAAGCACCGGCTATTATATCCTCCCGCTATTATGTCCTCCGGCCATCACTCGGCGGGCACGCGAGTGCAGCATGACTCGGATGGCCAGCAAACCCGGCTGGCTTCGAATAGGGAAAGACGAGAAGGCGGAACGCAGTGCAAACCGCGAGCACAAAGGAACGCTGCTCCTGCAAGCCGAATAATGCACTTAATAATGCACTTGATAAAGCGCCCTCGGAGAACTCAATGTCTTTCTAGGCGCTTTACATTTGCTGCAAAGGGAAATGCAATTGAATGGTGAGTAATATCATGCTTGATAAACAGTAACATGGTTAGGGGTGACATGCACAGGGTCAGCATGCAAATGTGGTTAGTGGCACCATGCACAGTATCAGCACGCATAAGCACATCAAGGACGAATCACAGGGACCCACTAAATGCTGTCCTAAAATAAGTGTTTTCAAGTTCTTTTTAAATGTGGTCAAGTCAGGGTATGTTCTGACGCAAGTCGGGAGGGAGTTCCAGGCTTTGGGAGCATACGAACAAAATGCACGGTCTCCGAAGGATTGGGGTTTTTCCCAGCAGTCTTAAATTACCAGACGTTGTTAATCACACTTGGTGACATTTTCGTGCTTCTCGACTAGGAATGCGTTTGCATTTAGCCCAATCGTAGCAAAGATCTTGAAAAAGCAGAGGAGGTGGTATAAATTGAACGTACAATCTCATTAATAATTCTTTCGTGTATTATTCCGATTAGATTGATTTGATCCGATCACTATTTTATCATCCGAGGACTAATCGAAATCATAAATATCCCAATACTAATATAAAACATGGCTTATTAATCAACTTATTTTAATGATGTTCTAACCAATCGCAACTATCTGTAAAGGGCAGAAATGTCCTCCTGTCCATCCTGCAGCCTGGCTAATGTATCTCAGCATGCTCATAGTGTAGAACGCAAGTGGATAGGATCAACTTCGCTGTAATCGCGCCGACTAGGTGCCTTCTCTTTACATTTTAGTTCTTCTTACGCCCTCCTCTTTTATCCCAAGGCTCAATTAAAGCCAGCCAATTTTGCTAAAACAACCGCTTAACTCAAGTTGTTTGAGTTTTTTTATCGCGCTAGGTGTCTGCTTTTTCTTCTTGTAACGTTTCCTCGACCACATCGGTAATGTTAAATGCATTATCTAGTCATTACTGCTGCTGGCATATGTTCACGAGCTACAGATAACATTTCTTGAGCTTCATGGGCCTTAAAGACTCGCTCCTTAATACCAGCAGAGCTTTACTTCAAACTTATTTATAATTTGTGACTTTCAGCCTTTCAGGCGAAGAAACCAGACGAAGAGCCGAACTGATTGACCTTCAGAAACAGGGGTGGCAAAGATCAAAAATGGCTGAATGTATGAAAAACTGTTACTGTGAATAATAGCCAACCGCGATGGACCGAAAAATAGCGAACAGAGATGGTCCTTTGTCACGGAAAACTTAGGACAACGACTTTCTTCGTATCTTTGCTGCGGAACAGCAGCAGGATAGCAGCGGGATTTTAACAATTCGCAGGAAGAAATCGCATGAATGGGGTGTGACTGCGATGGATGTTCTCTAAGACTCCCCGTGCAGTTTTGGGCGAATAGTTCGCTGCTCTGATGCTGCTGGGGCTTCGCTCTCGACGCCAAGAAACAATGACTGGCCGAAGGTATAATTGGCTGTAGGGCTAGACTCACAATTAATGAAAGGTTATAACGTAAAATCTCGCGTTTATTTGACACAGACTAGACGGTTGCCCCTTTGGTCTAATTTGGACAAGGCTTCTCCCTTTCTGACGTTCGTAGGATAAGGAGCGGCTCAGGTCGCTGCCTCACTGTAGGAGGGAGGAGGGGCAAACTTCCCCTGCCCCCTCGGCTACTTCACTGTTTGCTGGACTACTGACATGTGGGTAGCATGCGGCTTATAGATAGACAGTGATTATATACGGCGTATGTAGATAGAGAGATGACGAGAGACATCGTGAGATAGAAAGATAATGGTAGACATAGTGAGCTAAAGGCAGATATTGGGGGGTCAATATCATGAGAGTTGAAACACGAATTAACAAGCAGAGTGGGGGCTAAGAGAAATCCAAGTGAGAAGAACTGCAGGCAGACTTCACGGATCCGACGCTGGGGCAACACAAGCAAAATAGCATGCTGCACTAGCCCCCTACGCTTGCAACCACTCGCCGCAGTTCTGTGTTTGTGAGATTTCGGAAGGGAAGCATGACCCAGCGATAAACGGCCGTGCGAAGCTCGGCGCTATCGGTTGAGGTGCTGCTGGCGTCCCATTAGCTAGCGGGCGCTTTCCCGGCAGCATGGAAGCCTTGTGAGGCGCCTCGATCGGGACTCGCCTACGAGCTGCACTCTGCACGCTGGCCTAGTTCATCGGTCGCTAACACAATATTTAGGGTTTGCATGTGTGAAAACGCAAGGGAAAAGGCAGACTGAGCTCGGCTCTGTATGCTGAATATGAATGCGTAGGCGGGAAGCAATATGCTAAGACGTGCGTTACGAGAGTCGCTTTACACCCTGCAAGTACCCCACCGAAGAAGCTGCAGTCATCCGTGCCCTGTTGGACGACGTTGTAACAACGGCAAGAGCTAAACCAGCCAGATTATGGTGGTTATTTATTATTCACGATTTTGACATTATGCGCCGGTTTATCGCTGAGATCGTATAAAAGACTGTGGCCATGAGATATGGGGCAGTCAGGATTCGAGACTCGGGGCATTGGCATTGGAGCTTCATGTAAGTTCTAGGCCGCACAGCCGTTGGTGTACGTCGAGGCCGCTGTTGAAAGCATATAACAGTCCGCTGGTGTTAAATAGATTGTCTACATTAAGGATACGGACTCGATATGCGTTCGCATATATTGTATAGCGCTCGTCGTCGCTGCCGCGTTTCTGCTACTGTCGTCTGCATATCTGCTTGCATTTGTGCAGCACCTACAAGTAACTAGCAGAGCTACAAGGTTCAAGTGTCACTTGTATTTGTCACGCGTCTGCTGAGACTAGCACCGTTAAAATCGCTGCGTTTGCGGCCTAGTTTTGACCGAACGTGGAAGCCGCACACTACGTTTGTAACAACGCGTTTTCTATAGGCTAAGCCTTGGTAAACACTGGGTACCAGTTACCCTGGCGCCATGGGCTTTGCCACAGATTCGCTCCTAAGAACGGGCTACCAAGGCGCATTTGGCATTGGCCACAGTTCACTGAAGCTCTGCTGGGTAATGCTAGGAGCATATGGTATTCAAAATGCCCGGTGCGAGAAAATTCCGGTGCATTTGGAAGCTACCTTGCCTTGAACCGCAAGAGTTCCTCGTAAAGTCGTCGAGGGTGACAAGTCGAAGCAACTTGTCCATTTCGATCGACGCGGCAGCCATTGGAGCTGCCCCACGAGCCGCTGACACGCTCGGTCGTACGTCCGGTACTGGTGAAGAAGAGGTATGAAAGTTATCTCTTCTGCTCAACCAACAGCAGATTCTCTATAGCGAGCGCTAGGTTAGTGTACAGCTGCAATTCCGCTTCCGCAGGGCAAGCGAAAAGCGTTACTGCCTTTTTTTAAACACGGAATGTCGGGCGCCACTGAAACATAACTATTAATATATCACCCATATTGGACTGCGTCGCTTGAGAGCAGCAATGCAAGGCATGCGGCGAGAGTCGCGACTGGCCCCGGAGGTTGGAAACTTCCGGTCGACCGATAGTCTGCTGTCGGGAGTAGCTTTGGCCGGATTAACAGCAGCAGCAGCGCCAAGAAAACAAGACCGGGCTGAAGCTGAGCGCGCAAGAATGATGATGGAGTCGCGAATTCATCAAGTCACTAATTCAGCGCCACCTCGGTCACGACTATAGACTGCTTTGCATGTGCACTCCACCACTGCAGCAAACTGACACCTACATCAGATGTCGAAGTGTACGGCGATGACTAGGAAGATAAGGTTGTGACAGGACTCAACTCTTCTTCCACTAGCCTATGAATTATGCATTTAGACTTTCTCTTTTTAATACTAAGTTTGGTTTTTCTAAGACTAAGTTAGTTTTTGCTAATAGACAGTTAATGGGAAAATTCATCTCTAGCAATGATTATACTATAGGCTGAGACCATTTTATAATAATTAGCTGAGAGCATCAATGCTTTCTGCTTTATCACAAAATACAGTTTTCTGCTTCATTTTAATTTTTGCAGGCCGGCAATACAAATTACGGTAAAGCAAATTAAAGAAGTTTTCAATAGTTGTGGAAGACTGAATGGACACGCTTTCGCGGTCAAGTATATGCGAGCAATAAAACTTGTTTTTATCAATTCAAACATTTATTACGCGTCTAAACATGAAATGGCGTGTATAACTTACAGCTGGTACCTTAGCTAGTCAATGGAATCCTCAAGATCCAGTTCACTGGCTGTCATAGGAGCTCAGCAAATTCTATTTTATCAATGAAATTATTATTAGGACGTAAAGGATGGTACTCAAGCCCTTATTCATTGTGTGATAGTCGAGCCGTGATATCACACTAGGTAAGGCGGTTGCTTTCATGACCTCGGTTCCGAGGTCGTGGGTTCGATTCCTGTGGTGGGCGATCCTTTATCGCCACTGCAAGCGGTGGTGATAGCCGTCAACGCTTTTCTGTCGCCATACAAAAAGAGGCTGCTTAAGCAGCTAAGATTTATTTTTATTTATTTATCCCACAAATTTTAAATAGTTATGGAGCCACGTCCTCATTTTGAAAAATACGCTGGAAATTCCAGTATAATTCTCTTTCTTTGGTGAATGCTACGGTAGGGTGGGAGGATGGTAACTTGAGGATAGCTAAGTCTACAGGAAGTACCCTTGAGGTAAGATTCAAAGCGCCGAGCACCGTTGGAGCAAGCAGATCGGACGCGTATCGAAGATAGTTTATGAAAGATTAAACAAAGCAGCTAAAACCTCAATTGTTAACGGATAACTTGATTAGAGGAATTGCAGCGGATGCCGCTAAAATTCCATCTCCGCTAAACTAAACACTGTTTTGCGCTCAGCCGTCTGTGAAATTTACATACTGACGCATTCCAGCGTATCTCCGCTGGTTGACCAAAGCCAATTCGGCAACAACCCTTAGATGGTTTAGCCAAACGGTCTATCCAAATTTATCCTTTTTAGTGCAGGTCCGTCCGAAAAAGTAGTTGGCTCTCACTTGATCAGATTAGCTAGTGGTACGGAAATTAATGAGCTCATTTTTTAACTACAGTGAACCGATGTCAACCATCGACCATATCCTAGACCGCTCAAGGGTCAGTACCTTACCTATTGACCTCAGTCGTGATTTAGTAGACCATTTATAAAGTCAACCTCGGTTATAAGCAACCCGAAAATCCAGTACGAAAAGTTGCTTATAACCGAGGTTTCTTATAGGTGAGGTTGCTTATAGGCAATGTTTAGGTATTTTTGTATTCAAAAAGTTTTTATAACCAAATTTTATTATGAAATTAACGTAAAGAAGCGGAAAATTTGTAATTTTGTTCTGCCTACGATTCTTCCATGCATTGTTCTCAATCATATCTTCAATAAGATAAAACTCATCTTATTCAGGGAAACTTTCCTCCAAACATTGACGAACTGTTCCCAGCGATTTCAGGACGTCCTAATGAGAAATCCTCTAGGAATAATTCTGGCCGATTGCAGTATCGTCATCTTCTTCGTCTCCAATGCTCTTTAGGGTATTTATATGCTTTCGTTTCACCTCGTCGCAGATCTCCGCGTTGATTAATATGCCAAAGCACTCGATCTCGTTGTATCTTCCCGTTGGTTAATGTGCCAAAGCACTCGATCTCGTTGTAAATGTTTAAGTATGTGCCGAAATCGTTCGATGTTAAACTACAGGCTTGGTCAATTTCATCGTGATTGTTCATTTCGTTTTGATCAATATCTTTTCCGGTTCTTAAAAAAATCCTGCTTCTCGAAAGCAGTTGGCGGCGGTGGTGGTTGGGGCGAAGAGAAACCACGAGCGTTTGAACATGTTCGTGGTCTTCAAAACTTCCACCGATTTCGAAAAATCGATCATTGATGTCCTTTTTTCGATTGCTTGCAACATTACTCTCATGATTTTCGTACTAAGCCAATTGCGACTTCTGTTACAGAAATGACGTATCGGAGAACGATACGAACTGGTGTTGAGCAGCGCGAGCCGTCGCGTCGTCCACACGAGAGGGCTCGGCCTCTCTCCCGCGAGGGGCGGGGGCGGTGGCGGCTGCTGCAGGCTCTCCCCCAATGTTTAGGAAGAGCCAATTTATTGCTATGCAATTGCGTCACTAACTATGCAAAAGAGTCGCACAAGTCTTTTACGATGAATAAATCACAAATTTGTGAACATGATAATTTTTTGTTTTCCCACTTCCCGATCAAATTTCAGCAAAACACCTATCCAGATTTTGCCGGCCATTCACAATTTATGATTGGCCTAATAAGGCAGCGGCGGTCTGACCTCGCGAAAGCACCTGGGCTTCTCAAATTTTCCAATGTTGGAGACCGTGTTCTCACTTCCGGTGCTAAAGAAGAGAAATAAGATGGTTAGACGATTCTTTTGAACTTTGCCCCCAATCGGATTGTCGTCCGTCGCAGCTAATGAGCGATTCGGCTGTGCCTCGTAAAACAATCCTCATTCACCCGCATTTAAAATATTATTCGGCTTGATTACATTGATTAAGCAATGGAATACTTCTTCGATCCATTTTTCGGCATAATCTTCGTCCGCCGCAGCTTGTTCGCCATGGATGGGCTTGAATTCGATTTCATGTGTCTTCTTGAATCGATCGCGCCAAGCGTCCCACGGTTCGTCGCATGCGAGCGGCGTATTCTCCGATTGACGAGCTTTTTCCATCATTGACGGTCCATTAATCGGAGCATTCTTAACTCGTATTGATTGAAACCATGCAAATAACGCTTCGTCAACTTCCTCGAAATTCGAATTGCGCTGCCTTTTTCGATTCAAATTCCCGTTTTCCGGCGCTTTCCCTCGCATTGTGTCTTCGTTCCTTTTGACTTTAGAAATTATCGACGGATCACGATTGAACTGAACCGCAACGTCGTTCGCCTTGTTTGTCTTTAACGCATCCAAAATATCAAGTTGTTCTTCCACAGTCATAGCCTTCCGTTTTTCGCCACGATTCTGAAAATGCAAGACGGATATTTATTTTTACAATTTTAATTTAACAAAGAAAAGATTTTTAATACTGATTAAATTATTTCGAAATCTCCAATTTATGTAAACTGTATGTCGCAAACTTTCCGATCAGTTCGTGCTTGAGCCAGGAATCCTTTTCCGAGTTTTCCTTTATCGATCAAAGGATTGGAAAAATAAGAAAAACTAATGAAGATACTAGATTTAGAGCATTTTTGTCAGCGGAAAACTGAAGAACACATGTAATGTATATTATTGAAAAACCCTTCTTATTGACTTGTCGCAATACCACCGCCGTCTTGTGGGGCCGCATAGGTCCGCTTCTATTACTGCGAGCAACCATGTCTGCGGCATTTCCTCTTCTTATGTGCGTACTAACCATTCACGCGTCTCGAACAGTCGAGACACGTTATGTCACCACCGCAAACACATTAGCAAGACACTAACGTAAGTAAAAAATATATCTAAACCAGGCGTGTCCAATATTTTTGCGTTGGGGGGCCAAATTTCAAAAATTTAAAAGGTCCGGGGGCCACATGTAAATTGGCTTAGTTGACCGCATCAGAAAATAAGATCGTAATTTAGTATGACTATTACTATTATACTTAATAAATAAACCGCAATACAATAGTATTGTTTAGCATAATTATAATTAAAAATAATAAATAATAAAAATGTTATCATGTGTCCTGAAAAATAACTTAATAATTCGATAGATATCATGGCCAATCTTTTACTTTTGGATTTTTATTTTAATAACATGAAGACAGAAACTTATAAAACTTACAAAATTACATGACGAGGACTTACATAATGTTAATGTCTTCGGATTAATTAAATGCCACGGGTATTCAATGTCTTCTGCACTGTAGGCATCAATGAGATATTTGGCATTGTTTCTGTTTGCATAAAAAGTCGACATCTGCTGCAACAGTGGATGTTGCAATTCTAAGGATTCCTGATAAATGTTCATCTGTGAGAACGGATCGAGTCTTTGTTTTCACATTTTTCAGTCTGGAAAAAAGCTGTTCACAGCAATATGTGCTGCCAAAAAGTGCAACATACCTGCGAGCATGTTTGGCTAGGTTAGGAAAAGACTCTGATGAAACATACTGCTTGTAAAAGGTAACAAGGTCATGCTGATCGTAAACAGTTTTTAAATTGCTTGCTGTCATTATGAATGTCGATTAGTTCGAATTGAAATTCATCTGGTGCATCAGAGGGATCGATATTAAATGGATTACTAATCATGTTCATGTCATCCGCATGTTGTTGGAAATCCTGAAACCTCTCATTGAATTCATCAACAAGTTTGCTAACAAGAGTGGAGTACTTCATATGAGCCAGCGTTTCAGGCAATCTTGTTGCAAGTGTTGTGAAATGTAACAATTTCTTCTGATCTAAGTGTTTCCGGAAAAGTTTCAGCTTTTCACAAACGCGACAACACACTCATACATTTTATGGACCAGTTGATCCTTACCTAGGAGTTTGACATTAAGATCTGCAAGATGTTTGGTCATGTCCACCAAAAAAGCCAATTCATTCAACCACTGCTGGTCATCGAGGAAGCCAACATCTTTTCCCTTTTCTGTCATAAATGTTTTTATTTCGTCCCGAAGTGACCAAAACCTGGCTAACGTGTTTGCCCTACTTAGCCAACGGACTTGGCAGAAATAAATAACATCACAATGATCTGATCCCAACTCTTCAAGGAAAGCCTGAAATTGTCTGTGGTTTAGCGAACGAGACCTTACCACATTGACTGTTGAAACTACATTGTCCATTACATGTTGCATGCTCAAGACCTTTGCACATAGCTGTTCTTGGTGGATGATGCAGTGATGACTGACAATTTTGTGAGGTACTAATTTTACCATTAAAGATACAAATCCATTGTGTCTACCTGTCATTGAAGGGGCTCCGTCTGTGGTTAAACCAATCAATTCGGTTTCAGGAAGATTAAATTTTGTGAGGACCCTCTTGACCTGATCCAAAATATCCCTCCCCGTTGTAGTGCCTTTCATTTAATATATTTAACATAACACATCCAACAGTTCTTCGATAATGACAAACTTTCCTGTTACTCCGCGTACAAACACCGACAGTTGAGCCGTATCGCTATTGTCCGTGCTTTCGTCGAGCGCAAGTGAATAAAATTCGCATTCAGCAAGTCTTTTAGTGAGACTTTCTCCTATGTTGGATGCAAGCTCGTCAACTCTTCTCGCAACCATTTGATGAGAAAGACTGACTTTCTCTACTTCTGACTTCTTTTCTGGACAGACCGCACCAGTAAACAGCCTGAGGCATTCCGTAACAAATTCACCATCGGAAAATGCTTTCCCCCGCTTAGCTATAGCTTCAGCTATTAAAAAACTTACTTTGGTTGAAGCCTCAGACTTGTTGCTGACTGCTGTAAACAATGACTGCTGTCCGATGACGCTCTGTTTCAACGAGTTCACGCGATCAATTCGAAGTTGATCAGTCAGGCTGTTGTACCTTTTGCCATGCTTTGTTGAAAAATGTCGCCTAACATTGTACTCCTTTGCAACGACAATTGTTTCTTGGCATATTAGGCACATTATCCTACCGAAGCGTTCCATTACGAAATAGTCTACAGTCCAAATGCTTTGAAAAGTCTTCCTTCTGCGTCAATTTTTTGTTGTTTGCTAGTACTCACATTCGCAGCCATTTTTCTGTGAAATAAAAAAACAGATCAGTTACGAATTGATTAATTTATATTTTATCACAGCAATATCTTAGTATTAGTAAGTAAGTTGAGCAATACGCGTTTTTTGAAAAACCTACCCAACTGATTCCAGTTCGTGCAGCAGCAGCTGAGAAACGGCTCTTTTTTCTATCCACAGTGTGAAACAGTTAATTCCGCTTGCGGAAGCGTTATAAATGTGATAGTAACAGCGCCGCTGTAGCAAAAATATATTACCTCTTCACGCCAAAATGTTCACATGAAGGCTAGCAAAATAAATCGATTTTTTACCTTCACGCGAAAATAGCCATTCGGACACCTTCACGCTTCACGCGCGCGTGAAGTACATCACAGCGCCTTATATCGCCGTTTGTAATGATTAAAAATTAACGAAAAACATGGAGTGACAAATATTTTTGGGATAACGTTGCGGGCCGCATAGAAGACCTCGGCGGGCCGGGTTGTGGCCCGCGGGCCACGTGTTGGACACCCCTGATCTAAACCATGATTACATGAACCACAAAACCACACTTGCTGATATCATTTTACGATGACATGCACTTTGGGCAGACGAAATAGATTAATTGTGTTATGAGTTTCTTGTAAGTGTTGGGGAAATGGTTACGAGAACAGAAAATGGCTCGCTTGTGAGCGAGCTTTGCTTATAATAGAGTTGCTTATAGCGGAGGCTCTCCGTGTGTTAAAGATGGGACAAGAAATCGGGACATGGCCATTGGTTTGAGTATATCTGAGATTTGCTTATTAGCGAACTGCTTATAACCGAGGTTGACTGTCACGACAACTGCGTGCTGTGATGCTGGGACCAACAGCAGAGAGAAAGATGAGATGCAGAGAGAGAGAGAGAGAGAGAGAGAGAGAGCGAGAGAGAGAGAGAGAGAGAGAGAGAGAGAGAGAGAGAGAGAGAGAAAGAGAGAGATGGAGAGAGTGAGAGAGAGAGAGAGAGAGAGGGAGAGAGGGAGAAAGAGAGTGGGAGAAGCAGAGAAAGAGAGAGAGAGAGAAGATAAAGAGAAAGAGAGAGTTAGTGGCTATCTCTCCCTCTCTCCTTCTCTCTCTCTCACTCAAGTGCTTGCTTGATCTGTAAAGAGTTTACAAAAAATGTACTCGATCGGACCTGCGTGACTGTTGGCTCACAACCAATCCTGCCAGACGCTCTACGTGCAGCGGGCAGTGATGCAACGCGGCTAGAGCGATCGGAGCGAGCAAACAGACGGGCGAGCTGGGTGCCGATATAGTGCGCCGAGAGAAAGAACGCTCGCTCGCAGCTGCTCCTTTGAGCGAAAAGTAAAGCTCGACTCACTTTTGCGCTAACATATGTGACGGCAGAGCTCGCGCGCCCTTGTGAAGCGCTTTCCCCCTGGCGCTTCTCCGTCGGGCGGCAGCAAGCGTTAGGGGGCGGGGCGACGCTGCGGGTCTGCCTGCCTGCCTACCTGGCTGCCGGACTCGCCTATCGCGACGCCCAGACGTGGAGGGCGCATGCACGCGCTGCCCAAAGCCGCATTTCGCGCTTCACGCATGCAACGGAGCTTGAGCCCACGACCTCCATCTTCTAATACATTTACGCTGACTTCGATCGTTTAAGACGAGCACCTTAACCCCTGGGCCAACCAGGGCGCCACAATGAAACGAAACGTCAGCCACTCAAGCATGTCTGCCCAGGCGCGCTCGTGCCAAGCAGCGTTTGGCCTCGTGCTAAGCGCGTTGTTCTAACGTAATTATTCGATATATCTATTCTAATTTAGTAATATAGTAGAATATTCCCAAGAAGTTATATGCTACGTCATACTTATATAATGCTACGATATGGTTTAATCTAACTATTGTTTTAAGATAATATCATATACCAGAGTATAAAATATTGCAATGTAATAAGTTATATTATAATATAATATCTAATGTAATACAATATTTTATTGCATAATACGCAGTAATACGTGGTGTTCATATCGTATGTACTTGCAGTAATATTATTAATAATACTTGATAAAGTGCCCTCAGAGAATTCAATCAAAAAGATCAAAATCAAAAATCAAATCAAATCAAATCTCAATCAAAAAGAACATCTCTTTCTAGGCGCTTTACATTTGCTGCAAAGGGAAACGCGATTGAATCGTGAGTAATATCACGCTTGATAAACAGCATGAATAACATGGTTACGGATGACATGCATAGGGTCAGCATGCAAATGTGTTTATTGGCAGCATGCACAGTGTCAGCACCCATAAGCACATAGAGGACGAATCACAGGGACCCACTAAATCCTGGCCTAAATAGGTTGTTTAAGTTCTTTTTAAATGTGGTCAAGTCAGGGAATGTTGTGACGCAAGTCGGGAGTTCCAGTTCCAGTTCCAATTCCAAGTCGGAAGTTCAAGTTCCAGGCTTTGGGAGCATACAAGCAAAATGCACGGTCTCTACAGGAGTTGAGGTTTTTAAGAGGTATGGATAAAACGTTGGATTCCGAAAAGTAGGTGATACGATGCTTGGCCTGGTGGGGAAGTAGATCTGAGAGATATTCTGCAGCCAAAGAATGAAGTGACGTAAGAGTAAGCGCCAAAACCGCGAAATTAATTATTTAATTAATTAATTATATGAAAACATACATGCGATATATAGTAAAACATAATAAATGTACCCCATAATAATTCCAATAGTACTAACAAAATACTAAATAGTAATGAAATAACTAAATATTACTAAAAGCTTTGTGAGCAAACTTCAGTGGACGGTCGCCATCGTCGCACGCGGCGAGCCGTCGCCGCGGCGACGGCTCGCGGTGGAAGCATGCCCGGAAACTTGGGGTTCAACTTCAAGCCCGTCAATTGCTCTCGCGTCGGAGCTCATGGCCGCAGGCGCATGTCACGTGCTCGGCCGCCGGCTTTTTTTGCCAACGAGCCTGTCGTTTGACGTTCTCTAAGCGGCAGGTACGCGATACCATAAGAGACACCGAAGCGGGCTCAAAGATGCTTATTCACACGGATGCCGCAACGGGCCTGTACGCGACTGCTCGCTCGGCGTTCTCGACCTCACTCCCCGGCCTTTGCTGCCCATTACTTATAGACTACTGGCACAAATCGAAACAGCCCATTATCCGACGATAGGGTCATAATCTCAAAATAGCCACAAGGCCTCCGCCGCCGCGGCGGCCCTGTCGATGTCTCGGTCCTTAGTCAGACCAATCCCTGTGGGCTATTCCTTCGGGCCACTCCTTTGCATTTCAAAAATTGTCCTATACAGCTGCTGTCATGCTGTCCAGCACTCCTCGCTGCTCGTGGATACCTCTGGACTCAGCGTGAACGAGTCGCACCTTCGATTTGCCCCTTCCCGCCATGGCAAATCACCTCGTTGCTACTCAATAATGTCCGCCCGTATATAACATCATCTCCCGCACGTTCTGGCTGCTGCATCTAGCTGTTGGACGGCCACGCCTAGCTGCTAATTGCAACCACCATTAGGAGGAGCCATTATTAGGCCATTATTATTATTAGCCATTATTCCATTATTAGAAGGAGCCACCATATGCTTGCAGCCACCATTAGGAGCAGCCACAAATGGGAATACGGTCGCAACCAAGTCACTGCTTATGGGGGCTTCCATGAAGCAGGCTCAAAAAAGCTCATTCAAACAGACGCCACGCAGTGGGCCTGTACGCGACTGTTCGCCCGGCGTCCTCGACCTCACTCCCCGGGCCTTTGCCGCCCATTGACGGCCATGCCTAGCTGCTTATCGCTGGCTTGCAGCCACCATTAGGAGCAGCCACAATTGGGAGTACGGTCACAACCAAGTCACTGCTAATGGAGGCTTCCATCAACTGGGCAACAGCCATTGCCCCGAGCAGGTGGCTGCACCACCGGTATGTCTGGCTCCTGCACGACCTTTCAGGACGCATGCTGAGCTCTACGCGCAAGCCGCGTGAATTCGCAGATGAAATGCAGAGCTAAGCCGACATCAATGTTCGCCTGAACTTGCTGGTGTCCAGATTCTGCTCGTGCGTGACCGCTTTTGAGCAGCGCTCCTGCACACGCGACAGCTCTTTAGAAATGAAGCGTGAGCTCTCACAAACGAATTACAGAGCTTGGCCGACGCTAATGTTTGCCTGAACGTACTGGTGTCCTCATTCTCCTCGTGCGTCACAGCTCTCTAGAACCGCCCTTGGACATGTGACAGCTCTCTCGTAGCTCTCCTGAACACGAACAATATCTGTCCCAAGACCGAATACCGAATTCAGCGATCTAGGGCTTCGTACCCGCTGCGTTTCTGGTCATCTAGCATTCACTGACGTCTGGCAATAGAGGGTAAGTTTTTACCTGGCGGCACCGAGCACTTCTCGAGTGCTGCCTAACGAAGCTCTGTAGAATTGACCGCCCTGAAGCCGTGTCGGCTATCGGGGAATCAGCGAGACTGAACTGAGGCTAAATGCAAGGGAGTGAGCTGCAGCATGAGCAGGCCTCGCACAGATCGACTCAGCAAGTCATTTGCTGCCTAAATTCAATGGCGGCATTAGTGCAGGGTCATGCCAACTGTGACCCATCGGCAGCCGGCGGCCTTTTTTCGGCAAGCGTCGAACAAGCCATGCCGCCCCTCCACCTAGTCTCGCTTGCTTCGCAGTTGCCTGTGCACAGGACCAATTGCCATATAGGAACACGGTGAGTAATGAATGTGTCTCATTTTCTCGTCAACTTTGAGAGCTAGTATTGCCGTCGAGAAGGCAGTAGTGTTTCGGAACCCACGAGCAAGATCAGGAAGAGTCGATTCATGTCGCGACCGCGTTTAGCCGATGTTGGTTATTAATCGGATGATGACCCAGTTTTACCGAGATCAATTTTGAAGGCTGTTCGTGAAATGCCAGCCAAATGCGACAGATTTTAATCTTTAGTTGAAATTGCCTTACGGGATATTTTTGTAATGCTGCAACTGACCATCCTCCCTTTTCATCATCTATTGTTTTTTGGAATTGACACAGGGACGGGTAGGCATACATCTCCTTAACTTTGTAACTCCTCAAAACCAAGGATACTAAGTGGACGTCACGCTGGAATGTTCTACGAGTAACTTGGTTATGGTGTAATCGGCTGTCTCTGTAAGCAGACGATAGCCAATTGATTTCATCTTAGGTAACAAATAAAAGGCGTGAAGCAAACGCCGAGTCGCTTGCCACCAACGCCTTCTTTCCGGTGCCTTCCGCTGTCACGATTGAATAATTTACAAAGTCGGCAAATAATATTTCCTGAATCGGTAGAGAAACGCACTAACTAGGCGGAAAGTCGGCGTCTGTGCGGTGGAACGTTGATAGTGTAAACGCACTTTACCCAGTGGCTTGGATTGATTCTTACTGGCTAAATATATGCCTTCAGAGCGCGATAAGTCGAAAAATATTTAGATTTTTGCACTCGTTTAAAGTTTTCTATAGTTTGCATAAACACATCATTTAACAGGCCCTAATACCGCAAACTAATATTTATTATGCGGAGATAAATTTAAAATGGCGATAACGTACAGTATCACATTTTATATACCAACCTTGCAATTTACTATGCATGTGTGTATGAATGACATCGCACTCTCAGTTGCACACTGCGATGATAACTCATAATTATAAGTCATCGAAGCAAATTTATTGGTCAAAATCAGGGTAACCACTCTATGTTGAGCGTTGCAGTTGCCTCATCACACCACTTCTCGCTGACCTGCACTGACGCCCAGTCGAGAAACGCATCGACTTCAAGGTTTTGTCCCTCACTTTTTGGTCCATTCATTCTCTGGAGCCACCATACCTATCACAACTACTCCTCCACCAGGCTAGGCATCGTACCACCTGCTTTTTCTGAATCAAATCGTATACCTAAACCTCGTACGAACGTCAAATCTTTTGAGACCGTGCCTTTAGTTCACATGCTTCCAAAGCCTGGCACTCATCCACGACCTGTGTCACGACATCGCCTGACTTGTCCACATTTAAAAAGAAACTAAAAATGCATCTGTTTATGACAGCATTTAGTGGGTCCCTGTGATTTTTATTTTATCTGCTTGTGCGTGCTAACATTAAGCATACTGCCACTAACCATACTTGCATGCTGACCCTGTGCATGTCACCCCTAACCTTGTTGTTCTTTTTGTGCATTCAGTATGCTACCACTAACCATTCGATCTTGCTTCATTTGCAGCAATGTAAAGTGCCTAGAAAGAGATTGAGTTCTCTGAGGGGGCTATATCAAGTGTATTATTATTATTAAAGATGGCTCCTCATGGCTGCACGATAAATACACAACACTGTCAAAAACCACCTGTCAAAAACCACCACAATCTCAGAGCGACAAACGCGGCTCTTCCGAAAGCTTTCACAATCTGAGAACAAACATTATTACTGGCCATCCACTCGATGAAACTACAGGACAGGGTTGTACGTCGCTTGATGCTCTTTCGTCATCAGAGTGTCAGGAAGAACTCGGCGGACTGTTTTGAAAAATTCGCATCAAATTATTATTTTCATTTCTCTGCAATTTATGCAGAATATCCTCGTCTCTTTTTATTCTTCTAAATCATTGTATCTGATCTTTTTCGGCTCATACCGGCTACTGATCCTCCTCCTTGTTCTTCACTCAAAAGAATGACCAGAAACTCTAAGCCCTCGAGTGAACCTTATTTTACCTTTGCATGTGCCATCTCGCAAAGACGGTCATGATATTTTAAAGGCTATTGACTTTGAAACGTTTGTTGTCGGGTTTTACATTCCTACTCTCTTACTTTCTCGTACATGCCCTGAGAACTTATACCTGCAATCTACTAGCCCACGCTGCATCATGTTTAGTAGTACTTAGGACATGACGGTTGTGCAATTAATCGCTTACTACTAAGGTTTTAGAGCAGTTTTCTATTGATTAAAAAATCTTAGTTATATAACTCTCTGATTTGTATAGCGGCAGAAGAGCCTTATCGGCCATCACCACAGCTTGCAGTTGCAATACATGATCGCCAAACTGCACAATTCGAACCCAAGACATCGGCGGTTGCGAAGAGCAAGCACCTTACGTCCTGGGCTATCACGATACGCTCTGCAGTTTCTGACTCACACTGACTGGGTGGCTGTTTTCCGTGGCTTCGAGGCTGGATTGTCTGTTAGCTCCTTGACTCATACAGCTTGCAAAAGCTTGAACGGCATGTTAAGGCGGCATGAGAGTGGGCTATGCCACCCTTTGATTGGGGTATTATTTTTTATTGATGTATGTATGGGGACAGTTCCGATAAGGTGAGATCGGCGAAGAGAGTTGAACTTTTCCTCCCTAGTTCCGTGTAGAGTAAAAATAGACTTGTGGTGACGATGGTCGCTGCACAGTACGCTTTGTCTAGCTGCGAGTAAAACTATACGTACTTGCCATACTTATATGGCAGCTTCTTCTACTTAAAACTCGAAACCGCATAGTAACTACTGGGCTTCCGTTTGCCTCGTCGGATCCCTCTAAATAAGCACGGAAATTAAGACTGGATGAATATTGGCAAATCTTGGTAGCATCGTGTAAGACATTAGGAAGGCCGCAAAGAAATGGGAGCAGCTATAATAATAATAATAAGAATAATAATGCACTTGATAAAGCGCCCTCAGAGAACCTAATCGCTCTCTAGGCGCTTTACATTTGCTGCAAAGGGAAATGCAATTGAGTGGTGATTAAAATCATGCTTGAAAAACAAACAAAATGAATAACATGGTTAGGGGTGACATGCACAGGGTCAGCATGCAAATGTGGTTAGTGGCAGCATGCACAGTGTCAGCACGCATAAGCACATCAAGGACGAATCATAGGGTCCCACTAAATGCTGTCCTAAATAGGTGTTTTTAAGTTCTTTTTAAATGTGGTCAAGTCAGGGGATTTTCTGACGCAGGTCGGGAGGGAGTTCCAGGCTGTGGGAGCATACGAACTAAATGCACGGTCTCCAATTGATTTCAGGTTTGTACGGGGTATTTGTAGACTGGTGGATTCCGAAAAGCAGTTGGTACGATGCTTGGCCTGATGAGGGAGTAGATCTGAGAGATAAGCTGGAGCCATAGAATGAAGTGACCTAAAAGTGAGCGACAAAACCTTGAAGTCAATCCGTTGCTTGACTGGTAGCCAGTGCAGGTCGGCGAGAAGTGGAGTAATGTGGCAACTGCGACGCTCACGACAGACAAGCCTATCTGCGGAGTTTTGCACCAGCTGCAATCGCCTGATCGCACATGCCGGTAGGCCAGCAAGCAGTGAGTTGCAGAGGTCGAGACGGGATGTCACGAATGCACAGACCAACTTAGATGTGGTATCCTTATCTAAACAAGCCCGAATTTTAGCAATGTTATGAAGCTGAAAATAGGCAGATTTGGCTGTGAAGCTGATATGGTCGTCTATGGTCGCTTTGGAACACGACACCTAGATTTTGAACTGATTCAACTGGAGATATGCTGGCAGAGCCAATTTTGAGTTTCAGCCTTTTCAATTTGTGAATCACACTGGGTTTGCCCATAACTAGTAAGTTAGTTTTATCGTCATTTAGTTTAAGAAAATTTTCTGCCATCCATGTGCGGATGTCATCAATGCATGCAGCAAGTGAGTTAAGAGAATTTGAGGTGCTCGAAGGCTGGGAGGGATCAATGCAAAGGTACAACTGAGTGTCATCCGCATAGAAGTGAAAGCCTAGATTGTGATTGGCAATCACATCAGCAAGAGGGAGAGTGTAAACCGTGAAGAGAACCAGACCTAGCACGGTGGTGCAACCAGACCTAGCACGGTGCCCTGAGGTACCCCATATTTCAGAGGTACCTCGGATGATCTTTGTCCATTCACGGCAATACTCTGGAGTCTTCCACTGAGAAAGGACCTGAACCATTGCAGAGCAGTGCCAGTGATGCCCAGGCTTAGAAGCCTTTGTAGGGCAGTGATCAGTTGGTGCAAAGCTCTGCAGCTAGGCTTGTCTGCTGTAAGCGGCCCAGTTTCCACGTCAGACCACTTCTCGCCGACTTGCGCTGGCTCCCAGTCAAGTAAGGCATCAACTTTGAGGTTCCGTCCCTCACTTTTAGATCCATTCCAGCTAAGGCTCTAGCCTGCCTATAAGATATACTCCTCTACCAGGCTAAGCATCGTACCGCCCTCTTTTTTGGATTCTATTAATTTAGTTACAGTTCGTACAAACCTCAAATCTCAAGCAGATCGTGCCTTTAGTTCGTAGTTCCCAATGCAGAGAACTCACCTCCGACTGGCGCTACGACATCCCCAAACTTGATGACATTAAAAAAAAAGCTAAAATGCGTCTACTTGTCAGAGCATTTAGTAGATCCGTGTGATACGTTCGTTGTGTGCTTTTTCGTGCTGACACTGTGCATGCTGATGCTAATCATGTTTGCATGCTGATCCTGTGCTAGTCACCTTTAACCACGTTATTTTTTTGTCATACAGAATGCTACCACTAGCCATTCGATCATGCTTCATTTGTAGCATATTAAAATTACCTAGAAAGAAATTATGTTATCCGGGGGCGCTCAACAAGTGTATTTTTATAATTATTATTATAATTATCCTGTCTAGTTTCAGCTACATAACAATATAAAAATTTGAGTAAGAATCGACAAGGATACCATATTCAAGTTTGTCCACTTATTTTTGGCATGTTTCTCAGCTTCTGTGGCTCACTAGGTGCAGATCTTCTGAAGCGCACAATAAGGTGTTTAAAGATAGGAAAAACTCCGGAGCCCAACTTTTTGCCACGAGCGTCATAGTTGGTGGGCCGTGCTGGCACACTAGGTAAGGCAGTTGGTTTTCACAACCTCTTTCCCGAGGTCGTGGGTTCAAATCCTGCGGTGGGGCGATCCTATATTGCCGCTGCAAGCGGTGATGATAGCCATAAAGCCTGTAAAGTCTAGAGAAAAAAAGGAGACTTGCTTGGGATTTGAAGGTCGCTATTCCTTTACTAGGCAGACTTTGTGAGGTACTTGCCAACACGCATTCAAGCTGTCTATCGTGAGTCCTGAGAAGCTCGTTGAATAGAGAATGGCAACTTCCTTATGACGAAGTTCGCAATCTCGCATTTGGTGTACCCTCGAGAAAACATAACACTTGCTGGGGCAAAGAAACACTACTGAATATGTGATGGCAAAACGGCATCAATAGTGTGCATTGAATTTGCGGCGTTTAATCATTTACAATCTCATTCTCTTAAAAACCGGAGTATGAGCTTCGCTTTTACGTTACTATTGTAGGCTTTTTACCTATAGCAATAGGCTGTGCCTGTGCCTTAACCTGACGACAGCTGCTCCGCAGCACTCCAAGGAAGACGTTCTCAGTCTGAGAACGTCTAAAGCTTCTCAACAGCTCCAGGATGCAAGGACATTACTTAATGCATCCGCATCAACAGACAGCTGCCAGCGACGCCTCTGGTTTCCAGCAGTATCAGTATCCTCGGCCACTGGGCAACGAGTCACCACCACAGGCAATTGGCCAGCCAATGCCCTCGACTGCAAATGGCTTCAAGCCGGAGGAATCAGCGCCACCAGACTACTCGCTTGTCTCGCAGGCTCCTGACAGACCCCCTCAGCCCCCAGCGTACCAATACTTTTTACAGCCTTCTCGTGGATACGTTCAGCCTGTGCAGTCACAAAGCAACGTGCATTCGTATCAGCTACAGACTCATCAAGCCGTCGTAGGAGTCGTACGACAGGTAAGCTTTCCCAGTAGTCTTTCATTACCAGACGATTGTAATCACACTTGGTGACAGTGCGATGTTTCTCGACTAGGAATGTTTTTGCATTTAGCGCAATCGTAGCAAAGATATTGAAAAAGCAGAGGAGGTTGTATAAATAGGCTTTACAATCTCATTAATAATGCTTTCGTGTATTATTCCGATTAGGCTGATTTTATCTTATCACTATTCGATCATCCGAGGGCTAATTGAAATCATAAATATCCCAATACTAATATAAAACATGGCTTATTAATCCACTGATTTTGATCAGATGTTCTAGCTAATCGCAACTAGCAGTAAAGGGCAGAAATGTCCTCCTGCCTATCCTGGAGCCTGGCTAATGTATCTCAACATGCTCATAGCCCTTGAGCTTCACCGACCTTAAGACTTGTTCCTTAATACCAGCAGCGCTTTACCTAAAACTTGTTTGTAATTTTTTACTTTCAGCGTTTTGAACCTCGCGGTAGAGGGCGTTAATTTTCTGCTACTTATCCTGAAGCCTTTTTTATCTATCGCAGTACGATCGCCTGTAGCGAACACGAGTGGATAAGATTAACTTCGCTGCAAGTGCGCCAACTAGGCGCCTTCTCTTTACGTTTTGGCCCTTTTTCCTCTTTTATACCAAGGCTCAATGAAAGACAGCCATTTTTTTATAACACCGACTTTTCCAGTAGTGCATGAATATTTCTAGTTGAGGGCTTCTGAATTTCGTTTTGATCGTACTCGGCGTCTGCTATTTTTGTCTTGTATCCTCTACCACAGTAGTTATGTTAAATGCATTATCTGGTCATTGCAGTTGCTGGGAGAGAATCGTGAGCTACAGATAATATTTATTAATCTTCGCCGGTATTAAAGGCTCGTTCCCTAATACCAGTGAAGCTTTACCAAAAATTGCTTACAATTCGTTATTTACTGCATTGTAGGCAAAGAAACCAGATGAAGCGCCAAACTAATTGCATTGCTGACTTAAGACTTTCTTAGTACTTTTGTACGGACTTAATACTTTCTTCGTATTTTCTGACTGACTTGAGACTTTCTTCGCTGAGTAATAACCGGCATAAAGAGATCGCACGAAACAGTGACCGAAACAAATGTTTTCCAAGTCTTCCCTAGCCGTTATTGAGCGAATAGCTCAGTGCTCCGACCCTGCTAGGCCTCGGCTCCCGACGCCTAGACACTATGACTGGCCCAAGTTAACGTATACTTGGCTTCAGCATCGAGGTACGGCAGGTTCAAACGAACGATCTCGTGAGTGATAGTGGCGAGCAACTTTGAGGCACTCGCTGTGCTCGCCCCCAACCCCTGCCAGACCTGCGTGGCTCGGAATCACTTTCGCTGGGAGCTGCCATAATTTACACGGTGTAACCGGTTGCCTTCCCCTCACCCACCATGCTTTGCCCGACCGGGGCCATTGCTCAACGAATGATCTTGAGGCACACTAATCCTTCACCTTGCAATCCATCGCAGCAGTGATGTTTTTTGAGATTTCGGAAGGGCATAAGGATCCAGAAATTAAAAGCCATTTTCAGCTCAGCCCTATCGGTTGGGGTGCTGCTCGTGTCCCTGTAGTTAGCGGACGCTTTCACGTCAGCATGGAAGCCTTGTGAGGCGCCTCGATCGGGACTCGCCTACGAGCTGCATTCTGCACGCTGGCCTAGTTCATTCGTCGCCTGCGTGATATTTAGGGTTTGCATTAGCGAAAAAACTTACGCGAAGGGCTTCACGAGAGTAGCTTAGCACGCTGCAATTAACCCACCGAAGAAACAGCAGCAGTGAGAGCCGAACTACGTGTTTCTTATCTTCTAAGCCTAGTTAGTTTGGCCCAGTGGTTAAGGTGCTCGCCCCACCAAGGTCTGACCGAGGTCGTTGGCTCGAGCCCCGTGGCGTACGTGGTGTGCCTGAACAGAGATTAAGTTTTCTTAGGGCGCTATATAAATGAATTATATTAGGTGAACACTGTGTACCAGTTACCCTGGGGCGATTGATTTGCTGCAGATTTGCTTCCCCTGTAAAGAACGGGATGCCAAGGCGCATTTGGCAATGGCCACAGTTCACTGAAGCTCTGCTAGGTAATGCTTCGGAGCCGGAGGGAATCACAAATGACCAGTGCGAGAAAATTTAGCTGCATTTGGAAGCTACCTTGTCTTGAACCGGAAGCATCGAGCAGGAGTCGACGAGAGGGAGGAGTCGAAGCAACTTGTTCATTTCGATCGATGCGGCAGGAAATTGGAGCTGCCCCACGAGCCGCAGACATGAGGTCACACGGTCTAGCGTCCGGCGCTGGTGAAGAGGAGGCGTGAAAATGTATCTCTTCTGCTCAGCCAACAGCAGATTCCCTATAGCGAGTGCTAGGTTAGTTTACAGCTGTATCTGGTACGAAATAGCTCCTTCTGTAACTACAGTGGGCGAGAAAAATCTCTAGATACTAATAATAATAATGTATTTGATGTACTTGATACGAAATAACTGCAGACCCATCATTAATTCAGATTATGTACACCAGAAATTGCCTTTTTCTTGTAATTTGTGAATTTTAAATTTCTATTTCTGACTCAGTTGAATCCCTGTGTATCGAATTTTGTAAATTGGCGATCCCGTTTGTCTTGTTACTAATGCGTATGGCTCTTTTCTCAAAAATATGTTGAGCTTGATCAAGTATTCTTTTGCTATAGCATGCTTTCAACTCGTATTGTTACTCCAAATCTGATCATATGTGAATCTAGTTTATTCTGCAGTTAGAGTCTCCTTTAGTATCCAAAATAACAGTAAATTGCACTTTGGTTGACCTTAATGACGATGTTGTCCGAAAAATTATCTTCTTTGCCCCTTCCGCTAAATCCTCTGACTGACCTGCCCTCACTGGTAGAATGCTACGAAATGATCTTTCCTGATACTCTGAAAAAGGTTTGTCCTCCAACTAAGCATATATTACGCCTTCGTCTGTACTATCTATTGTGTGCTTCAGTCAAACTAGCCACTCTTACTTAGCTTGAGAAAGAATACAAAATATCATGACCAGCTGTCCATGGATTGGCGAACGGTGACTACTCTAGCGCATTCCAATTCATCGTTGCTGAGTCCAATTCTAGGTTTATATAAAGCTTATTTGAGCCACATATGCACAATGCAAAATACCGATGTCTCCCATCTCGACCGATCAAGTAGTAATATTAGTATTTACAAATTTAACATCCTCATTTTACAGCGGGAGACGAGCCTTTCCGGCAGTCACCTCCTTTAGTAATGGGCAATATTAGATCGCCACTGCAGTATTTGAACTCATGACCTTTTCAGCAATATAGATAGCATCAAAGTGCCCATCCCAAAAGAAAAAATTTTAACGGACACCTCGCCCTTCATTCCTTGTTTTACCTGCATAGCCACCGTCAAACGTTGTTTCTTGTCGTCTTAGCATTTCTCGCACTAAATTGAAATCTGCTGATGATCGGAGCTTCAGATCGTATGCACCGAAAGTCTGTAACTCGCTTGCCGCTTCTGCCACCAACTGCATTGACTTGTAATCATTTAAGTCTCAGCAATACACGTTCGTTCGTTGGTTTCGTTTCAACCAGCTTTCCCTGGGCCCCGGTGAATTTTCTTTTTGCTCCAGTTTGCTTCGCTTTCGCATTGGTATGATTCAATACGTGCTACTTGCCATAGATCTGACTAAACAATGGCCATGAGTGTTTGTATATTTGCCTTACCATGCGAGCCTTAAAATTAGACTAGTTTCCTTGTATATGCTTTTCCGATCCGGAAATCATGCGTTCCATTAACTCTTGATTGTATATTCTTGCGCAGCAAGTTATAAAGCACCTCGACAGAAATGTATAGCACTCCAGGTGCTATACAAATGATCTATTATTATAATATGCAAAAGGCCTAGCAACAGATTTTCTCTTCTAGGGGCACCATATCTATTTCTTATCAGTATTAGAATCAGTAACAATTCAGCCCAAGAATTGCCATTATGTTATTGCTCGGCACTGTGTTTTAGCTTCCGAATTTTAATAGAAGTAACCCTTTGACATAGTATACCTACGACCGACCGTGAGACTAGGTAGAAGGATTACATTAAGGAGTTTTACAGAAACCACTATCTGCAGATATGTAGAGAAAACCGGGACAGTATTTGGCTATCCTTTGAGCTACACAGGGTTAAAGTTGATCTTATGCGATCCGAACGCTATACTTAGTCTGTCATTGCAGTTTAGAAGAGGTGATAATGTGATTGTGCAACTTATCAAATAAGCTAGTTGATTTTGCATCAATAAGATTACTCAATTCCTCTGACTCGCGTGTTCAGGAGTTATTTAAATTAGTACACTGCCCGTTCAACACACCTTCTGTGGCCTACTACTGATGATTGCGGAGCACTGCTTTGGTTATAATTCGCTATCATGAACTTGCTAAACCTATAGAATTATTCATTCATTTGCAGCCGGCTATTATCAACCGGCAGGCTGTGGTCTCACCACCGAGCTACCTCGGATGGTCGATCTTTAACTGCCTCTGCTACTTCTGGCCTCTTGGTTTGGCCGCCATCACCTTCTCGATGAAGATCGGCAGTGCAAGGAGCCCACAGGAGGGTAGGAGCTACTCGCTGGCAGCGAGGAATCTCAACATCTCTGCAACCGTGCTGGCTCCTATTTTTGCGGCAATCGTAGTGGGCTCCGTTGTGGGACCTTCACATGTGGTTGCCTCAGCGGGCTACTATTCGTCTGTGTATAACTACTACTACAACTAAATCACCTCGTACAGCCATCTCACTTCCTACAGCTACTTCGTCTACTATTCGTATTACTCCTATTTGTACGACAATACGACATACGATTTTACTTCGCTCATGCGTATCAATACCCGGCTGGTTACCGATATACTCAAGGATCCTAATACTACGGCTAAGAATGACAGCGACTGCTCAGCTGCCGCCGAGTCCTTGGCTTATGCTCAGACGTGCAGGAGCAGAAACTTATGGCGTTTAGTGACGTCAGAAAAGCCGTGCATCTCTGATAGGAAGATTTTCCGCTCAGCTATCACTCTACGCGTTCACCGAACTCACTTGGTGTTTGATGACTTGTCGGCTTTGCCATTTCTCCTTACCGCGGCAGCTTTTTCAGCTTCAGATCACTCCGTAATTGACAAATTTTTTGACAAATGAGCGATTTTGCCAGGCCATCAGCATTCACTGAACCACTTAACAACTCGTGGACAGGCTGGGCTATGAAAAATTAACTTAGCAAATTGTTTATCGTCATAAACCTAATTTGAATATTGCTTGACTAGCAAATAAATTAATCTTATATAGCATTTTGACTTTTCAGTCCTGCGACTCCTGACTCATGAGCATGACCCTGCAGACGTTAGCGACTCTGTAATGTACTATCGGTCAGCTAGCTATTACGAAAGTATAGCAGCCTGCCGGGAATGACCAACAAGTGGCACGCTCAAGAGCCTACGCACAAAAATTTGGTATTCGATGTCATAGCGCTACATAGAAAAGTTTTCCTATAGATTTTCAGTCCTGTGAGCTTTCATCACTCCTCTATCGCCGACGGACGGTGTGGACCAGCGGACCAGCTGTTCCGCCGCTAAGCTGTCGCTTCCCGCAATCAACACTCGTCGCATCCACAATTCGCATACATATATACGGACCTACTGTTCCTCGCTAAGTAAACAGAATGTGGAGATCTGCTTATTCAACGGCCTCATTTATAATTCTGCGAAGATAAGCCCTGGCTAATATCACCCTGCCCCCTCCACTCTTGCTGTGGACCGTATTTATAAAATATTCTGCTGAAGGACAAGAGCTCGCGCGCCGAAGTAGTAAATCTACGTTTTCAGCTGAGGCTCGCTGTCGGCATGTGTGATGTTAGCAAGCCATATCGGTGACAACTAAGGTAGGATCTCCGGGAGGCAGGAAATCAGGAGGAGCTATGCAAGCATTCAGCTGGTAAGAAAGAGAAAATCTAGAACAACTGGCAGGTGGTTTCAGTGCACGTATTTTGGAAAAAGTTGAAAGAAATAAGTAGAATAACGGTAATCTAAGGCTTAAAGTGCTCGTGTTTAATTACCATGGTCGCGGGATTGAACCCTTTGGTATTCTTTACGTGAAGCGCCTGGATAGAGGTTAAGTTATCTTAGAGCGCTGTATAAATGGTTGTTGTTTTTATATTCATCCCCGTTCGATTGCCAAATAACTTCTTGATTTACAATTCGTTTCATTCCTATATGGTAAAGGTTCGACCTGAGGAAACTTTATATAATTCGGACCTTCCTATGATTTTACAAGTCCTCACCTTTTATCGTGAGTCTGGCCTGAATTCGGGTTGTTGGCATTGTCGAAGATGACATTACTATATAGTCGGCGTGTGACTGGTTTTACCTTTTCACTAGTGGCTATCATTAGTCAGCCGAAGTACAGTTTTTTAATACTAAATGCTCTCAGAGGGGATCAGGTGGTTGGACAGCTGTTCTAGTCTAGCGGCTAAACCCGGCAGCTACTACTGACTTCTGGCCAACGCTGGTGAAGGTCAAGGCTAATAACGGTTGCACGGGAGTGACCAGGACTAAAAAGACCAGTCAGGCCTAAGATAGAAAATGTGCACAACGTACAAAAGCTTCATCTGAAAAGCTCAGATGGCTTTAGCATTCTTTTTTGTCGCCTCCGGGAGGCTCCTCAGCCTGCGGAAAGAACTGGCACAGTTTAGATGACTCATTTTGCAAGTCTCGTTACAACCCTGAACGTTGTATCTACGTTTCGGCTTCACGGTGGTATTAATAACTAAGCAGCACTAAAGAAAATTAGGGGAAAGCGTGAGCGTGGCCTTTTCAGCCGATTGATGAATATGAGTTGGGAGGTTAATTAATCCCTCAGCTGGTTAGTGATTATTTACTCATACTGAAGCTATTTGTAAAGAGCATGGATAGAGATGTAGTCTCTAGGAGCGATAAGCAAACGACTTATTATAACTGCTATTGCTAAATTAGAGGTACGACAACTAAATAAATTCGACGAGTATTCTCTTTAAAGACAAAGAAAACATTTCCAAAATGTTATTATTTAATGAACTCTATTTTGATTTAGGCTCTGCTCAGAAGAGGCTCTCGTTGGACCAGCCATTGAGTCAAAGAATAAACCCGTGACCAATCAAACTATGTCAGGGTCGGTTGGCCTCGCTGAGACACTGGGAGTAACAGAAAGGCTGAGAATACAATAAGTCTTAGTCAAGCCACTATTGTAAAAGCAATCACGCGGATCGAGATATACGAAAATTTATTTGAGACACGACTCTTACTCTTTGTTTTGCTATTTTATTAAGCGACAAACAGCTCACTACCTATGGACTCATTTCGTTGAGTCATAGTGGTTCTGTCACGGAAGACAACTGCTCCATCTTGCCCCATGAAAGAAGTGTGCCATCTTGCCAGGCGAATCATTTGCACCATATTGCGGCGAGACGGACTTTCTCGCTTTAATTAGTAGAGATTTTGCTGTTGCGAAGCTTCCAGAGTTCACGGACAGATAATTATTAACTGACATCGTGAACTCGGAGCTGTTCATCGAATAAGAAACAGCAAACATGGAACAGGATAGAATTTTCTTTGCTGCACTACAATAAAAAATAAGAAAAACGTCCTGCCCAGCCTACCCCAGCTCTGCTGCACTACTGGCAACAAGCGATGTGATGCAATTTGTTTGAGTAAGTTAATATTTTCCATTTCATCCATGCAGGAAAAAACATATAAAACGAATGCTTTACTTTAGCTTTGGCCCCTCTGCAACAAGTTGCTGAAGATTTATCACTCATTTCCGGTTGAGCCTATAATTCAGTTTAAACATAACATTCGAGGTACATATGTAAATCTTGAAGGGACCATTCTCGCTCAATTCAATGGAGGCCGAGCTACAGAGCTTCATCGCGGCAGAGGACTCCTCACCGTGGGCTGCCTAACTGAAAATGCATATACCGAAGGGCTCGAGCCCACGAACTTAGTCGTTGAAGGCAAGCACCTTACCCGAGGGTCGCCATCCTCGAATGGTCGCTGGGTGTTTGAACATCTATCCGCATCAGCTCGTTGCAGATAGTTCTCGCGAATGGCCTATTAAGAGCACAAACGGGTCTCCTTGTTGACTCACGGCACACAGTGTCCTGGTTGCGGAGGACAGCCGGACGCCATCGCCAGACTCAGCTTCACTGGCCTGCAGCGCAAGCATCGCAGCGACAAAAGAATGCAGGCTCGTGGGTCGCCATATTCGTCTCCATAGTCCGCTGGATTCGGAGGCGTCTTTTTTCACTCGACGTCGTATCAGCAGCCATCGGCACCGTTCGCCAATCTGACAGCAGCAGGCGCTGGCTGCATGCCAGGCGCTGCAGAGCCTCCTCCGAAGTACTCCACTCTGCCCCAAGCGGCGTCGGTGCCCTTCGTGTACGCTCCGCCACCTCAGCCTTACATGCAAAACAACCAGAATCTGCAAATTCAAATGATTGCGGTAGGAGCACCTCAGGTAAGCAGGAGCAGTTAAACGAACTCGATAAGCCTTGCCATGTGTGCGTCTGATCTGTCGACTAGTTGGTTATCTCAGGGCTTAGTTAGACTGCTAGATTGGCCTGATGAGAAGTCTGAGCTGCTCAAGATTCTTCAGCAGGGGCATAATCTGAAGCAGGTTTAAAGGGAACGCTCTTAAGAGAAGTTTAAGCTCTCATCTCTCAAATCAACGCTGAAACCTCTTACTTCCGGATTAAATTGCATAAGCGCTTACAACTACCTTGTACAGGAAATGGCTGTCTATGAATCGCCTGTAGCTGCTTCTCCGGAAGCGGGCGCAGCAACGTGAAATCCCATCTAGCGCGCCATAAACTCAATATCGCACGCAGTTGATCGAATACTGCTGATCGATGGCTATCGCAGAGGCAAGTTGGGCCAGCAATCAAATAATAAGCATAAAAAATGTTAAGACTTCGAACATGAAACGGAATCGCATAGTATTTTGCCAGTGCATGGCTGAAACTTATAATTGCCTTATTGGTCAGCACGGCTTTTTATGGTTAGACGCTGCTCGAGGGATGCAACTAAGAGTGTGGGACTAACTAACGTAAAAGTTTATGTCAGCTTGTTCAATTGCGTCAGTCATATTTCTATTGCAAAAAATTATCGACTAAAGCTCCCGCTTTCAGAGGGCATTAGGAAGTTGTCTTCAGCAGGACTCAAAGCCTCAAATTGGATCATGAAAATTGAGCACCTTAGCCCTAAGGCTCAGGCCCAGCAGCGGGAGACCACTCACCGATAGAGGCTGCAGCTTTTGCTCTCGCCTCGAGTCACTTGGTGATTATGTGATGTTGTGTTGTGTTGTGTTGTGTTGTGTTGTGTTGTGTTGTGAATTATGTGATGAATTTGCGTAGCCTTATATCCTGATGAATAGACTTGTATGCTCCCAGTCCTACGCGCTAGGCTAGATGGGTAAATGTGTACTTCCCACTCCTTCGAGCCCATGCAACAAGACAGGCTTAGCCTTTTGATCCTCCTACTCTCAAAAGATAAAGCATGCATCCCAACCATCAACCGCTGCCTCACAATGACTGACCCTATTGAAGGGCCCTATTGATTGAAAGTTAGCATGCGCGTTGCCTCTCTATGTGCCTGCTACACACATCCAGCCACTAGCTGATCTGATAGAATAATCACTTCCGATAAGGATGCTTCACATTCACAAACACTTTTTTCAAGTTCAAAGCTAATTGAGGCTCGAACATACATCCATATCATATAATAAAATGTACTTCCTTTGTAATAACCCTATGGGAACTTAATCTCTATCTGGGTGGCTCACCTTTTTAAAGAAGTGACTCCGGAGCCAAAGCTTACAATGCAAGCGAATGACAAGCTGAGTGGAAATGGACGAATCGGAGACGCCAGAAGACACGGAGGCTCTAATTACCGGTAAAACTGCGTTCATCAGCCAAAAGAAGAACACTTTTATTGTTCATTGGGATTAAATCTGAAGGAAAGAGGTTATAGATTCATCTATTGTGTACCCCAAGATTCAAAGCTACCCGGGTTATTGTAGGATGCTGGTATCTATACTTTGAAACCTTTTGTTGAGATATGACCTAACGCACCTCAGTGCAATGCCAGTGGTGTTCAGGCGAGATTACAAGTATTCCAAAATCATCTGGTGATTTTTGGTTTCAAGCACATCAAGAGATCCTATAGAACTAGCACAAAAACTATTTAAGTCAGAGGTCGGTAAACTCCGGTCTTAGGCCAGGTACCCCCTAACCAATAATCCAGTCCGGCCTAACGCCCCCTAGTTATTTATTGTTGGATCCGGCCTAATTAAATTGTCGAGGTTTTGTTCCCGTTCATTGCTGCTGGTTGCAGCTCAAGTTGTGGCCATTGTTTATTTTTAGAACTGATGTTAGGCGCTTGTAAGAAACAGAAGCGCTTGACCGAGCCGGGAAGATACATGCCTACACCTACAATTGCCGTATGCATCTGTTTCGACTGTTTTTTTTCTTCCGGTCACGCCATTCCGCCAAGCCTAGCCCACTTCTTCTGACCTATTGTGCCTTCTTGAACTCCTGAAATAACCTAGTAGTCCGAACATTTTTTTCCGACCCTTGATCTGTTTGGACATACATAAGAAGATCCGTATACACTCTCAATGGTTACTATGTGTAGCGATTACTTGTAAATGCTAGTTTGAATTCATTCATTAAGTTGGATGGTTTGTTATACGTAAATGCTCAGCTGGTCCGCTATTGCTTGTTCGATTTTCTTTTGTAAGCTTGATAAAAAAAAGACTGTGGATAGCTATTTCATCTTTCTCAGTTTAGTATTGACTTCTGCAGTGGCGTGACAAGAGGTTCGTCGCACGAAGCAGGGAGAAAACCAGCGGGGGAATCATTTTCAAGACGTGTATATTTATCTTTTGGCTTATAGTGGACTGAGGTATGTCTCGGCACGCCTATAAGGACGACAGTTAGTTTGGCAACTCGAGGGCATCTTCTGATCTTCTTCGACTCGGAGGTGAACTTAGAGGTGAGGTCAGTAGGTGTAGGTACGAAGTCGTCGGACATCGAACACCAATGCTGGGAAATGAATAGCAGAAATCTGAGTAAATGCAGTAATATATTCCACGGTTCCATCTTCTCTCTTGCTTATCAAACACAACTAGCAATAAGATCTTACATGAGATTTCAACGGGAAAATGTCGACACTGAGCCCTTAAACTGGGCCTTTCCCCGAGTAATCTGCCCTTGGGTGACTTCTTTTCATAACGAATACGATCCCTCTTTAAAAGGATTATTTTATCTTAGATGAAGTGCAGCGGCACCAGTGCTTTGATCTCTCTCCCTTCTTTTCGGCATCTCAAATTTCTCAACTTCCTTGAAGCATAATGTTGATGATATTCGCACTTCAATGAGAGTAAACTCTAATATTTAATGACTATAACACAACTCAACTAAATTCGTTTTCGAAAATTTGACAACACTCAAATACTAGAAAACCTAACCTTCAAATTTTGCGTCGGCTAACATGTTCCGAGCTGTCTCACTGCAGGTCTCGGCAATTTTTCCGAAATTAACTTTAGCACAATGAATTCGCTCCATAACCAATCCGGGCTGCTTAAAGCTTCCTAATATTGCCAAAACATTTACGCATTCTTAGATAAAGGTACCAAAGCCGAGTCAGAACATGAATTTTTTGCAAATCCTATAGACTTCTGTGACTCATTATTACAGGTATTTCCTACCTGTGCAATTAGATGAATTTGAGTAGTGCCACACCCGATATCTAGGCGTCTCTGTTGTTGAAGCTGCAAATGCCGCAATGATTACACCACCTATGTTCGACTTACACTAGCTCCGCATCTCGCTGAGTATAGATTTCAAGGTCATGTCGCTCCTTATTCCCCTTCATTCTTCTAACCCTGCTTCCCATCTGAGTTACATGTTCTTTAGGGTTCCTATATCCTACCACCAGATCCACTTATTTTGATCGCTTCGCTGTAACCCAATCCAGTTTTCTTTTGGATATCAGCGCCTCAGTTCTCATGCATTCAGAGACTCGATTTAGGCACCGACTGACATCACATCTATCGTGATGTCGATTTAAAACTAATACCAAAACATCTAGTTTCACAAGCGTTAGCTTTATCCATCTAAATTTTTTTTCCTGCGATTGTGCTATGCACTTGCTGCAACTTTGTCTATTATTATCACTCATCAGGTCATATGCTGCTCGTTTAGCTTATGTAAGTGATCCAGAAACGAGATTTGTTTATCGTTGGGCGCTATAAGATGTAGAATTATTTCTATTTTTATTAATGTTTGCAACAATCCATTTGAATCAAATATTTTCGACGCTTATTCTACCTCGGTCTTAGCCCGGGAGTTAAGGTGCTCGCTCTTCAAGATAGAGGTCGTGGGCATAAGTCCTGCAGTGAGCTATCCTTTATTACCCACTTCAAGCGGTGGTTATAGCTGCTAAGGCTCTTCTGCCACTATACAAATGAGGCTGTTAAATAACCTAGTCTTTAATAGTCTTGGGTAGTTTTAATAATAATAATAATAATATTGCACTTGATAAAGCGCCCTCAGAGAACTTAATCTCTTTCTAGGCGCTTTACATTTGCTGCAAAGTGATATGCAATAGAATAGTAAGTAAAATCATGCTTGAAAAACAAACAAAATGAGTAATATGGTTAGGGGTTACATGCACAGGGTCAGCATGCAAATGTGGTTAGTGGCAGCATGCACAGTGTCAGCACGCATAAGCACATCAAGGACGAATCACAGGGACCCACTAAATGCTGTCCTAAATAGGTGTGTTTTTAAGTTTCTTTTAAATGTGGTCAGGTCAGGGGATGTTCTGACGTATTTTCGTTTGACGTGAGTTTTGTAATATCGAAGCACTTAAAAAGATGGCTACTCTGTCGAAATCGCCAACTATGTGTGTATGTATGTGTATCTGCGATTCAAATACGCTCTTAAAGAAGCTAGGCTTGATTTTGGCTAGCATAAATTGATACGACCAACAGTAGACATCATCAGCTCGTCCATCGATAGACAGTTAAAATTATCTGCATGCCATTAGCTAACTCGTAATATTTTAATATCTTTTGGATGCATTTTAAGTTAACTCTAACCACTCCCATTAACTGCTTGATGCCTGCAGTTAACTTACGGCATTTTAGCGACAGCGTACATTGTGCGTAATCAGGGTTATGAACTCTACCACAACATGGACTAGCCTCGCGTTATAGTATTCCATCAATGCGGAACAGCTTTGTGTAGAATAAAGCAGATGGAAATATAAAGTTATTTTCTTGCCATCAGAATAAATAAACTGTCAGAGAAGTGAGATCCGAAAGTATTCGATTGATCCAAATTTAGTACCAACAGGTATTCATTGCACTCGCCGAGCTGGTTTGGTCTAGCGGTTAAGGTGCTCGCCTCGACCAAGGTCTGACTGAGGTCGTGGGCTCGAGCCCCGAGGCATATGTGAAGGGCCTGAATAGAAATTAAGTTCTCTTGGGGCGCTATATAAATGAATTTTTTTACTTTGCTTAGGTATTCGCAGCATAGTGCATCACCACGTGGGGAGGGCTTTGAAGATAAGCCATTGCTTGGTTGGTTTTAATGCAGATAATCGGTTTTTGCATGTGCAGGCTTTAGGTTGAGGTTAATACAATACGGTCTAAATGAAGGGCTATGCTTATAAGCGATGAATCACATTTAGAGTCTACGGTTAATGGCTTAGCAGCGCTATGGCAGCTTTAGGGTTTTATGTTATTGCTGATCAACGGTTAGTCAGTTTTATAGTTTAGTGTTATTGCAAATTTTTAATGGCTTCGTAAATGAGCGTAGATTGCCTGATAGTGAACAGGAGTGTTTTATGTTGGGCAGGGGAGGGGGATGGATAGCCCAAACTATTTAAGGTGGCGATGCCCGCAATAGCGGAATACGGAAGTGGATCAAAGTTTGACTTGGTTCGGGTCGGGAGAATCGGGAGGACCGGTTTCAGCGGAAGGCGCCGCCCGAGCATTCGGGGGTTATCCAGGAGAATCCACGGAGCGTCAGTGGAGCCAGACAGCGAGTCGGCCAGCCAGCGACCTCTACCGGGTGAAGTCCTCGAAGCGCAAGGAGCGTGCAGGCACCCGTACCGCCTCTCGACGACGGCAAGAGTTCCGGGGTCGGGTGCGCGGCAGATGGCTCGAGAGGCGGACGGTGCGCGACGGGCACGGTTGTAGATGCGTAACAGCGAGCTGCAATTCTTCTGCGAGCTTGGCGCCATTTTTCCGTTGCCTTCTTTGACTAACGTACTTCAAAACTTACGTAATTCAAAAGTTCACGCTAGATTTATCTTTATGCTCACGTGGTTGATCGCTCCCATCCCGAGAGGGTGAAGCAGGACCGTTACCCGGAGTTTGGGGGCGGGTCTTCTGTAGAGCGGCGTTCAGGGCACTGGAGTTTTGACGCTGCTAGTTGTTTGTCCGGTAGGAGCGCCCATCACAGGGTAGGGTCCGTGCGTTGTCTCGCTGAGCATTTGCGAGAATTGTGGGGATAAAAATGGACTAGAAGTGCAGTGACATTGTGCGCTTGCGAATAAAGATTCGGTAAAATCCCCTATGTAAGAGGTGTATCACGGTCCAGTTCACGCCATGAGCTCGCAACCTCTTAGTAACAATAAGTAAGTTAGCGCTAGAAACGCAGCAGGTGGTGCGACCTGTTTATTGCGCGTAGACGCGCACCGAACCGAATTCGGCAGTAGGCCACGCCGCTTGGCAAGTGGCAGCGTACGCCTACTCTGCCGAGCGTTCGGCTTACAGCAGGATATATATATATATATATATATATATGTGTGTGTGTGTGTGTGTGTGTGTGTGTGTGTGTGTGTGTGTGTGTGTGTGTGTGTGTGTGTGTGTGTGTGTGTGTGTGTGTGTGTGTGTGTATGTAAATATGTATGTATATATATATGTGTGTGTGATTTTTCCCCATGAATATCTATATTCATGGATAAAAATCCAATTGATTCTCCTTTGTTGCTTTAGAGGAACTCATATGAGTCGAGAGCGTAAATGAAACAGCCAAGGTGCGAAATTGCAAAAAACAGACACTCACGGCTATTAAAATGAATGCTAAAATCATTCAGCACAAGAAAATTACCATTTCTGGAAAAAAGAATCAAAAAGAAGTCTGAAAATCCAAAATGAAGTAAGACCGTAAAGAACCCGGGCTTGCGGTGAATGGTTGCTGCGATCATTGGAAGTTTCTCATTGGAAGTACTCGCTACACGCAATTCCATAGATCACTTCAAGTTTACAGTAAAACGCTTTTTTAGATGAGTGATGACCAAATACTACGCCGCCAGTTTTTCATTCACTTCGACGGGGTACGGGAAAACAGGAAAGCGTGTCATGATGAGCTGTTGATCGTTAGACAGCTGCTCGATTTCAGCCCGGTCATGGTCACAGTAACACTTCAGAGGTCATGGTCACAGTAACAAGCCCCTGCGGATTTGTCGAGAATTGCTATTTTGTGAAGTGTTGGGATTCTGTTGCATTGTGAGCGTGCTTACACTATGTACACTCCAAGAATTGCCGCCGGGTTTTAAGTTGGCTTGACGGTTACTATGCTAGTCAGAGTCGTAGCAGTGCAGATTGCCTTGTAACCGGGGAGCGAACAGAGCGGCTCGTGGCAATGCGGGCAATATCCAATCTACTCCCTCTCTTGTCAAGACATCGGGGCCGCTCTCACAAAAATGCCTCATTCACCAACTCAGGCCGATTAAGCGCTATCTATTTGTTCAGCTGGGTCCCAGCCCTCGGAAGTAAGTAAGGTTCTCGCACTTCAAATTCGAGTCGGGCAACTCTTGCACTCTCACCTCTAGCTGCGGTCATAGTCGTTCAGGCTCTTTTGCCTCGATATTAAATGAGGCCGCTCGATTAGCTGACCTTTACTTAACTTTCTAGCTGGACGACATTTGGCTAAATGACAGGTGCATGCGAGCTCGCGCCGGATACAGACTTGCGCTTGGAGCTGTCGAAGCGGTTGAAGCAGCTGGCTTGCTTTCGGCTGCTGTCGCGTGAGCACGCGAAAACAGGATGGCGGCGAGCACATTCAGACCACTTTAGGCGCGTGACATTTCCGTACATTTTATTATTTTAAAGGCAAGCGTTGGATACGCTTTCCTCAGTTCTTAGCTGCATCTGTTTCCGCACTCCGCCACTCGCAATACTCCGGAAACTTTCAGAACACGCAAGCGGCGCTCGGTGAACCGGAAGCGCGTCAGCTCAGAGGCACATCCTCCTCATAGCTCGCGCTGCGAAGCCTACACGCTAGCGCGTATACTTGGCCTCGCTGTTTCACAGCAGGCTGCGACTCCGCCCGCGCAAGCCTAGGGGCCGTCGCTTCGCGCTGGCCGGGAAAGTTCTCTAGCCGGCTATCCCACCGCCCACCGAAGCGGCTGCGGCGCGCCGCATCGATTAAAGCACACACGGACGATCGATTCGATGTGACTCTCTCTAAGCAGCTGACTCAAAGCTGCAAGCGGCTCCGGCTTTTTTTATAGTCAATTATCGTCGTCCAGCGGGCCGCGGCGGCACCGCCGCCGAGCTACCTCGCGTGGTCGATCTTCAACTTGCTTTGCTGCTTCTGGCCACTCGGTCTGGCCGCCCTAATCTACTCAGTCAAAGTCGGCAGCGCGCGCAGCCAGGCAGAGGCCAGGAACTACTCACTGACTGCAAGGAATCTTAACATCTCGGCAACCGTGCTTGCTCCGGCATTGGCGGCGATCTTAGCGGGCTCGTTAGTGGGCCTTGCGGTCAACGGTGCGCTATGACAGACCCAGTATTACTCGGCCACCTCCTACTACTACTACAGCTACGTCAGCTTATACAGCTACCTCGCCTCTTATAGCTACTTGACCTACAATTCATACTACGATACTCTGTCTATGATGAACATGTACAGCATCAACACGAACTATGGCTACCAATACGCGACCGGTTACCGATACGCTCAAGGATCGTACTCCTACAGCTAAGAGCAGATGTGACTGAGGCTGAGCAGTAGCCTAGCCGGTACTACGTCCACTGTTTTCTGATCCTGATGCATTCTGCTGTTGTAATTAGAGCAGCGCCTGGAAACTAATGTATCACCAGCCGATCTCACTATCAACTGCTGAGAAAACAGTGGCCAACAGAGGCGCGAGGCGATAGCGGTCAGCGGCTAGGCGACAGTAGCTTTCGAAGAGGCGCACGTGGTCCGCCGCGCGAGAGCTGTGGCGAAGCGCAGCAGCGAGGGCGTCGCGACGGCGAAGAGCGCCCGCGCGAGAGCGACGTCTCGGCGGCAAATAGCAGCAGCGAGAGCTTCGTAGCGGCGGAGAGCATCTCGGCGGCAGAGAGCCCCCGAGACAGCGACGTCTCGGCCACGAAGCGCATCGGCGAAAGCGTCTTGTTGTGTGGGAGCACCCGCACGAGCGTCTCAGCGCAGAGTACAGAGGAGCACCACGAGATAGCATTCAGCGGCGAGGCGATAGAAGCCGGCGACGAGGAGCAGGTAGCCTGCGAGAGCGACCTCTCGGCGGAAAAGCGCGGCCGCGATAGCGTCGTAGCAGCGGAGAGTACCCACCACACGAGCGTCTCTGCGCACAACCATGCGATCGATTCGGCGGGGTAGAACCCCGAGAACGACGAGACCATAATAATGAGCCGGAGTGGTTTTCGCAGGGCCGGATCGGCCGGCGATGAGCGCATGAGACCGGCCATCGGGCTTGCACGGAGGTGACCTGCGGGAACTGCCGGACAGCGGAAGCTGTGTCCCAGCTTTGCCTAAAGGTGGGCAGCATCTATGACCGGCTGCTCGTGAGGGCCGGGGCTGACGTGTGCCTCCTGTGAGTGGCTGCCACTTAGCCTGCACCCCATTTAAGTCGGTCGGAACTCTTCAATGTTTAAACTTCCTGACAGAACTCGTGCGACATACCGTTGGACTGGGCAACAACGTAAGCTTCGGGGGGGGGGCATCACCTGAGTACGCAATAGAGGAGAGCGCGGGGAGCCAATGGCTACACGCCTTTCAAGTCGTAAGGGCTGACCCTTCCAAGCCAGGCTGGTGGACTATGAGATCTATTTTCTATGAGGGAAGGGATGTTGTGTGAGCTTGATGCATTGTGCTATTGCTATTAGAACAGCGCGTTGACACTAATGTACATGCCTCACCTGCGGCCAATAGTTAGGCCATTGACGCAGCTCAGCGTCAGACCACTAATGTGTGTTATATTTCTTTATTTGTCTGCTGTTAGTCATCCACCCCTCGTATATGTATGCGTTGAGAGAAATAAAGGTAGTCTCGTTCACCGCTCTCGCCACGCTGTGTCTCCATGGGAGACTCCACGAGAACTTTCAACGCCGGAGCCACAGCAATACAACACCAGCAGCGCATCAGCACAGCAGTTTCTGGGTGCTACATAACATTAAGCTAGTTCGCACCAGAAATGCATGCTACCGTTCACTCGTTTAATCGCTCTGACGTACATAAGCGCGTCCTCGGAGCTTCGAATAACCTGTGCAAGCGATGCATGCCAGTTATTTGTGACACGCGACCAGCCACCCGTTTCAACACTGGCCGTCACTAAAATGCACGCTGCAAAAGGAAACTGGTCTCGGGCGAGCGTGCAAAAACTAGCAGGGAATTAGATGACAATTAAATGGCTTTGTTACTTCAATGCTTGCTATAGGCATTGCCTTCCACGCTTGAAATCCTCCTTTCCAGCGAAACTGCGACAGTGGCAAGTCAGAGGTGGAAAATATCTCATTCCATGCGAATACTTTGCAGATATACTACTACTTTTTTTTACCCAGTTCGGTAGCTAGCCGTAACCTTTAAACCGACGCTCACGAAAATTCGCGCTTTCTGCCACAGTTAAGCGCCGCAAAGAGGATATGGTTTTGGAACCAAGCCACCGCCTGGCGCTTGACCGAGCGGAGCGTCAAAGGTTTGGCGAGTGCAAAAAATTGAATGAAGAGCTCAAGTTTAGCTTGAGATCTCCAGAGCAATGCTTTTGAAGTTTGATCACATCATGTTAACCTTATTGGCTCTTACGATCTCGGGCATCGCATTGCAATCGATTGGAGCGGCAAGGGTCAATACCGCAGTTCGTTGCAATCTATCGCAAATCGTCCAGAAATTGGCTGGGAGAAAATTCAATTTGGATTGAACGATGCACAGAAGTGAATCCTCAGAATCTTCAGATATTGAGCTTGTTCATTCACGGCCAATACACGCCATTCAAATGCAGCGGCGGTGCGTGCAAACACTACTATCCACTCGTACCTACCGCAGATCCTTCAGAAATCACCTCGATGCAGCTAACATTTTAGCTCATGCTACAATAAAATATGATTTAGGCCAGGGAGCTATTTTGAATATTTTGAGTATTACGTATTGTCTTCTAATGAGCTGCACATATCCAGAACGCTACTTAAATGCAAGGCAATGTTAAACAGCCAGAGACCACCAAACAATTAACAGAGATCAGAAGGAAGATTTTCAATTTGTACAGCTTGTTGGACTGCACTTTTTTTAGTATACAGGAAATATTTCGGGATTTGTTCATGCCCATACTATGCATCGCAGTATGCCCATACTATGCATCGCAGTCTCCTACAATCGCCTGGGCTAAAACATTCATCTAATTCATTCCAGCACAAACCGACCATAATTTACCTTCACAACATTTGATTAGCATAACACATAACACTGAGCTGTGTGTACAGTGTCCAGACCAAAGCTCAAAGTCATTGGCTAGTGTTTTCCCTGGAAATCGGCTGCAAAGCCTGGGGGCAGCTTTTTACTTGCCCCTGCTGCAATGTTATTCACTTAAATAGACAGATATGTTATTAGTCTGAAAAATGGTGAGTTTAAACCGATAAATGGTGCCTTATCTGTTTATTGAGGAGGTATGCGAGTGGCTATATTTCTGCAGTAGTAAACCACAATGGTGCATGCGACACTCGGTGACAAATGAAACGCCCAGTCATTTTGTGGTGATTTTCGACGGAGCACAATAGATTCCCGTATTTTCCCACGCCATCGCCGTTAACTGCCTTGCATTGTTCGAGAGTAAACTCGGGAAAAATGGCTTACGACCATGCCGGCGCACTTTAAATACAGTGAAATGCGACAAGCAATGAGAAATTAATATTCGCTCATCTATTCTATTTATTTATCAGATCTAATCCTCCGCATGGCTCTGCATCGTAACACCCGCTTTTCGGAATCTTTTCGTTTACCTATACCTCGTACAAACCTCAAATCCTTTGGTGACCGTGCTTTTAGTTCGCATGCTCTCAAAGCCTGGAAGTCACTTCAGACTTGCATCACGACATCTCCTGAATTGACAATATTTAAAAAGAAATTTAAAATGCATCTATTTATCACAACATATAGTGGGTCCCTGCGATTCGATGTTGATGTGCTAATCCGTGCAGACACTGTTAATAATGGGCTGACCTGTTGTGCTGACCTGTGCACTACACCCCAAACTATGGTATTCTTGTTGTTTATTGAGCATGCTGCCACTAACGATTCGATCGTGCTTTTTTGCACCAAATTTAAAGTGCCTAGAAAGAGATCGAGTTCTCTGAGGGTGCTATATCAAATGTATTTTAATTATTATAATTAATTTCCGGTTGATTAGGTATGGATTACTGTATTGGCCGTGGCCGTTTCTGCCAACTGCCGTGCATTGCCCAAGATACCTGCAAACTGGGTAATAATCCTGCGGTTGCACTTAAAACAGAATGCGTAGTAATATTTATTTGATATTAGAGCCTTATGAATCCAATGTAGGTGCATTCTTCTTCGGAATGCAATAGATTTCGGTATTTGCACACACAGGATGTTGAAGTCGGTGGCAGTGCATTGCTCGCAAATTCCCGAGGCCATTGTAGCGAAATCTTCAAGTATATTATAAACAATAAGAAGAGTAGATTAGTGTGTAATCAAAAGCTTAGCTCCTAGTTTATGATGTATAGTCTTTTTGCGATGGATTGTGATATTCGACAGGTCCATTGCTGTCGATAGCGGGGCATTATCTGAGAACACGCATGTGCAACCGTGCGAAACAGTTTGGGTGCACTCAAAACTGTATCTAGTATTATACGCAGTCTAAATTTGAGCTTCGTGTTGACAATTTCAGGACAATTCTTACTGGATTAGAAGGAATTTGATTATTTGCACGTGCTTTTTTAGTGATTGCCGTACATTACCAAAGATGCGAAATTACTTAAATTTACGTGGGTGTGAACTAAACCTAGTGAGCCATCATATGCAACAATAATTGAAGGGTGGTTTGAACTATTTCTGGGCATTGTGTGGCGGATTGAAGAGGCTTGCAGTATTTCCCGCGACGTTGCAGTCGATTGCAACACATTGCATAAGAACGCCCGTGGCAATTCTCGTGAAATCTTGTAGTTACACTTGCTATAGAGCGTGCTGCCATATGCAATCACAAAAGAGCTTTGGCCTAGGATTTATTTTGTTTTTCGGTGAAATGCAGCAGATTGCAGCCCAAGGAGGTAAGGTGATTGCTCTTAATGACCGATATTGTGGGTTCGAATCCTGCAGTGGGAGATCCTTTATTGCCAACTGCCGGCGGTGGAAATAGCTCTTAAGGCTCTTTCCTCGGCTATACAAATAAGGCTGTTGAATCAGCTAATATTTTATTTCGGTGATTTTCGGTATTGGCCCGGGCCGCTGCAATCTATTGCAGTGGACTGCATGAGTTCGCAGTCCACTGCAGAATGGTGCGAAATTGTGCGTTAATAAAATACTTAGTAATGTCGTATTCAATCCAATTTGGAGCCTCACGAAGCAAATCTGTAGTGAACTTGCGTTGAAGTAAAATGGATTGATGCCCATGAGGAGTGCTCGTTCTTCACGATCGGTGTCGTGGGTTCGAATCCTGCAGTGTAAGATCCTGTATTGTCAACTGCAAGCGGTGGCGATAGCCATTAAGGCTCTTCTGTTGCTATAAAACGAGGCTGTTAAATCAGCTAATATGTTTGTAATTTTTCAAATTGCTGTTGATTTCGATTAACAGCGTCTTTGCACCTCACAGCACGAGAACACGTCAGTGCAACGGCATAAAATTTGATGGGCTTACAAGAACGACTGCTTAGTACAATATGTGAGACGCAGTGCTGCCGTGAAGCCAATCGCCAGTCAATGGTTAAGGAAATTAAGATCTTTAATAACGTAGCTAACAACAAAACATAGACCCTAGCCAATACTGACAAAGTTTAAGCAACAAACAGGTTAAATAGATAGTTGTCCTAAATGATCGCTATTGGCTGAGCAAGTGATTTAGTATAAAAATTGTAATGCCTTTGGCCTCTTCTAAGGAGCATTCTTTGATCAGCCGTAGCTGATGTAGTCTTAGAAGCTGTCTCCCAAAGTGGCTTGTAAAAAATTTAACTAGCTCTTTAGTTCTGTCTCGGCTTGATTATTGTAATTCCCTTTTGGCTGGGCTGCCAAAGAAAGCTATTATGCCACTACAGCGGACTATGAATATGGCTGCAAGGCTGGTCTTCAAGTCCCAGCGGTTTGAGCACGTGTCACCTCTGCTGAAAGAGCTAGGTTGGTTGCCGGTTGAGCAAAGGATACGGAGCAAAGTTCTTACGCTGACCCACAAGGCCCGCCACGGCTTAGCTCCTTCGTACCTAGCTGAACTGCTGCATCAGTTTCAGCCTGTTCGAGCCCTCAGGTCCTGTGTGGACAATAAATTAGCTGTCCCATTCCTCCGCTTAAAGACAGTTGGCGACAGAAGCTTTTGCTCTGCAGGTCCTAGACTGTGGAACTCGCTTCCACAATTCTTACGCAACGACAACTACTTTCCAACTGCAGACTATGGCACATCTTTTTCAGCGGTCCTGAACTGCTACTTCTATGCCACTCACTACCTCAACTGCTCTCCTAACTCTGCTATGCTTCCCACTTTCTCTTTGTTGCGTGAGACGAAGTCTGTTGGGTACCGAATGCGTACCGAAAGCCGCTTAGGCTGTGAGTGGGCTATACAAAACTCTCCTGCGTAACACCCACATGGTTTTTATGACTTTGTGGAGTTACTGACTGAGATACATTACATTACATTGGAAGAGTTCAATTGGCCTAGCAACTCGTGATATCCAGCCAGTCAGCTGTGGTCTGCGGCTCAATAAATGTGTCTGTTTCCTGAGTCATCCAGTGTTGTACTGCAGTTCAAGGTGAGATCGTTCGGTTATGTATAGACACACTGGATGTGATGCGGATACAGCCACTACAATATTCCCTCAAAACAATTAGTTGGGATTGCGATTGATTGCGGAAATTCGTTGGACCTACTGTCCTGAGAGTACTCTGAGCGACAAGACATGAAGTTTAATCGGCAGCTTACGGAGGCTACCATGAATTTAGAGCATAGTCTAGAGTTAGGCATAATCTGCATCGATACCTGCTAGCAGCAGCGTTACTGCGAAGACCGGGGCAGGGCGGCAGGTGAGGAGGGGCCATGATGGCTCACTAGGTAAGGTGGTTGTTTTCACGACCTCGGTCCCCAGGTCGTGGATTTGAATCACTCAGTGGGAGATCTGTCGCTATACAAAATAGGCTGTTAAATCAGCTAGAGCCCATAAGCAACTCGCGAACTGCATCTGTACACTGGCGTACCGAAGGGTGCAGGGGGCATATATCCCGGGCCCTGGATCAGGGGCGAAAAATGGGTACCTAAGACTATTGAAAAAAATGTATAACACATCTAGCGAAGATATTGCTGGGTAGCAGGGTGCTCTGAACTGGAAGAAATCGAGTCGGAAGTTGTCTGTGTGCCAGGCCTTGCAAGTTGTGAGCTGTGCACTAAGCTGAGTAAATCGTAAAGGCAGGTCTTGGGCTCGGTGCACTGCTAGGTAAATTATTAGGGCAATAAAGGAAGGTCATGGAGCACGCCAGAGGAAGCCGGTAGAGATTCGAGCGAAGTAGCTTCTGGGCGGACGATCCTCACGAGTCCTCGGCCTCGGGGAGGGAGCTGTTCTTTTTATCGTGGACTCCCAACCCATTGGACCTTCTCCTTCAGATCACGATTGTAAAAACCTGTCGGTACAAGTATAAACAATGGTGCCTAGAAGAGGGCTTGGTGGCTATAGCCTAACGCCCCCTCATCCGGTTCTGTCTGACGGTTCTGGGCCGGGCTGCCTCTACCAAAGTAGCAAACGTCCTAAATTGTCTGTCGTGAGCGTCGCAGTTGCCACATCACGCGACTTCTCGGCGACCTGTAGTGGCTCCCTATCAAGCAGCGTATCGACTTCAAGGTTCTGTCAATTACGTTTAGGTTCCTTCATTCTATGGTTCCAGCCTCTCTACCAGAACTACTCCCCCACCGGTCTTAGTTAGAATCGTCCAAAAATCTGTACTGAATTGGATCGTTGAGCTCTCGTAGGAGCCTTAAATCCTTTGAAGACCGTGCACTTAGCTCGTATGTTCCCAAAGCCTGGAACACACAACCGACGTACGTAAAAATATCGTCCCTTGACATGACGACATTTATAAATAATAATAATAATAACTTGATAAACTTGATAAAGCGCCCTCGGGGAACTCAATCTCTTCCTAGGCGCTTTACATTTGCTGCAAAGGAAATACGATGGAATGGTGAGTGGTATCATGCTTGATAAACAACAAGAATAATATGATTAGGGGTGACATGCACAGGGTCAGCATGCTAGTGTGGTTAGTGGCAGCATGCAACAGTGTCAGCACGCATAAGCACATAAAGGACAAATTAAAGAGACCCTCTAAATGCTGTCTTAAATAGGTGCGTTTTTAATTTCTTTTTAAATTTGGTCAAGTCAGGGGATGTGGTGACGGACGTCGGGAGTGAGTTCTGGGCTTTGGGAACATACAAACTAAAGGCACGGTCTCCAAAGGATTTGAGGATTGCACGAGGTATAGGTAACCACTTAGATTCCGAAAAGCGGGTGGTCCGATGCTGAGCCTGGTGAGAGAGTAGATCTGATAGGTAGGCTGGAGCCAAAGGCTGAAGGGACCTAAAAGTGAGCGACAAAATTTTGAAGTTGATCCATTGCTTGACTGGTAGCCATTGCAGGTCGGCGAGAAGTGGTGTGATGTGGTAACTGCGACGCTCACGACAGACAAGCCAAGCTGCAGATAAAGAAGCTTAAAATACACCTGTTTATTACAGCATTTAGTCGGTCCTTGTGATTCGCTCTTTGTGGGCATATGCGTGCTCAAACTGTGCTTGCTGGTTTCGGATGCAACCACCAATCATTTGGGAATGTTTTCTATACAACCTTTGTTAAGTGCCTCAAAAGAGACTCAGTTCTCTGAGGATGCTATACAAATGTATTATTATGATTATTATTAACCTTCTCGTTGCCGCGAACATTTCCTTTTCTCCTGTATCCCCCAGAACCCCTGTAGCCCCTTCCAGCTGGTTGCTTGGCTCTCTGGCTGCTTAAGGTAGCGGCTCCATAGGCTTGAAGAAGGATGCACATGTTGCTTCTCTCTAAGGGAGCTTCCACTTTTTATAAAGCTATAAAAAAAATAGTTACGTCATTTCCGGCTGCTGCAGACCGGGACCGAGGAGTGCCAAACGAGCAAAATGTATTAGTTATAATTACCAGCCGATTTAACAGCATCTGTTGTATAGCAGCAGAAGAGCCCTTAAGGCTATCACCACCGTTTGCAGCTGCAATAAAGGATCGCCCACCGCAGAATTCGACCTCACGATGTCGGGACCGAGGTGTTAAAAAGCAAACGCCTTACCTAGTGGGCTCTTCCTATAGCCATTCTCGTCCCCGAAAGCCCAGTAGGCCCTCCCCGTGTGAGCCTGGCTGAATTCTAACCAGCTGCTATGGATCTAAGCCAGCTGAGAGAGCGGCCTCGGAGGCTTTCCCGCAGGCAGCGGGCCTGCAGCTTCAAATTGCTTCTCCTAAGCGGAGCTACCACTTTTGTTACTTGGTGCTAAAAAAAAAAGTAGCTAGTGCGGGTTGTCTTCAGCGAGCTTTAATTAAAGATTTCCTGAGAAGGGGCCGTCATTTTTTGAGGGAGTGATCACATAGTTAGTTTTGCTAAAGAATTCATTTGTTTCGACCGAGGCCAGCTATTGAATGGGGTGCTTTGGGTGCAGCTTCTTCAAGCTCTCCAAATACGGATTTTTTTCACCTGGGGATTCGTTAGAGGCTTTCAAGCGTAGCTTTAGGGTCTCCAAAAATGGGTGATAACAGCTTTCAAACAGGAAGACTAAAAAATTCTTCCGTATTGGTTTTGCGACGATGGCCTTGATCTTGTACCTCATCGTATCAGGTCGAGGCTTAGCCGCTCGTTCTAAAATTCCGGCTAAGCTATTGCGTACGAAAATGATCTAATTAGTCAATAAAGAATTTAGTTCTATATTAGAAACTTCTGAGCCAATCTTAAGGTAAAGGCGCAGCAGCCCTTACACTTACAGCAAATAGGCTGAATTCGTGCGATGCACTCTTGACTGAGACTCAGAAGTAATTGAATCACTGAGCAAGCTGATTATGCATGTGCGAATACAATAGTATTTTAGCTACGTCTCCCTAACATCGCGCAAGCTGCTTTCATTCTCCGAAGCCACGAATGCAAAGCGCTCCTTGCTGTGAATAAAGCCATAGCATAGCTTTAATGTGTAATCTTGCTTGCCGGATGTGCCAAAGCCGAGATCCTGTCCACGTGCAAGCGTCGTCTCAGTCGCCGAAGCCCAAAACGACGATAGTTTTCCCAACCCAAGGTTGTCACAGCCACGGGAGTCTGCTGTGTGCGGTACGGCTTAACGCCGCCTTGCGCCTGCGGTCCCTATCAGTTTCAACAGGGTCGTTCAGCGAGGTCTGCAATATTGTGCCATAACTAAAGCGGCGAAATTGAGCTAGGGATGCGGACGTCAAAATAGTATACAGCTCTCAAAATTGGCTCTGCCAGCATATCTCCAGTTGAATCAGCTCGAAATTTAGGTGTCATATTCCAAAGCGACCTCTCGTTAGACGACCATATCAGCTCCACAGTCAAATCCGCCTATTTTCAGCTTCATAACATTGCTAAAATTCGGGCTTGTTTAGATAAAGATGCCACGTCCAAGTTGGTCCATGCATTCGTGACATCCCGTCTCGACTTCTGCAACTCACTGCTTACTGGCCTACCGGCATGTGCGATCAGGCGATTGCAGCCGGTGCAAAACTCTGCAGCTAGGCTTGTCTGTCGTGAGCGTCGCAGTTGCCACATTACTCCACTTCTCGCCGACCTGCACTGGCTACCAGTCAAGCAACGGATTGACTTCAAGGTTTTGTCGCTCACTTTTAGGTCCCTTCATTCTATGGCTCCAGCCTATCTGTCAGATATACTACCCCATCAGGCCAAGCATCGTACCACCCGCTTTTCGGAATCCAACAGTCTAGAAATACCTCATACAAAGCTTAAATCCTTTGGAGACCATGCATTTAGTTCATATGCTCCCAAAGCCTGGAACTCCCTCCGACCTGCGTCAGAATATCCCCTGACCTGACCACATTTAAAAGGAACCTAAAAACACACCTGTTTAGGACAGCATTTAGTGGGTCCCTGTGATTCGTCCTTGATGTGCTTATGCGTGCTGACACTGTGCATGCTGCCACTAACCACATTTGCATGCTGACCCTGTGCATGTCACCCCTAACCATATTATTCATTTCGTTTGTTTTTCAAGCATGATTTTACTTACCACTCAATACCATTTCACTTTACAGCAAATGTAAAGCGCCTAGAGAGAGATTAAGTTCTCTGAGGGCGCTTTATCAAGTGCAATATTATTATTATTATTATTACAACCATTGGGGGACTGCATACTCGCAATCTCTCACTCACTCACTCGCTCACTCGCTCACTCTCTCTCTCTCTCTCTCTCTCTCTCTCTCTCTCTCTCTCTCTCTCTCTCTCTCTCTCTCTCTCTCTCTCTCTCTCTCTCTCTCTCTCACTATCCCTCTCTCTCTCTCTCTCTCTCTCTCTCTCTCTCTCTCTCTCTCTCTCTCTCTCTCTCTCTCTCTCTTGCTCGCTCTCGCTCTCGCTCTCGCTCTCTTCTTCTCTCTTGCTGCTGCTTTTCACGATGAATGTACTTTAACCGTATGCAACGGCATACCGAAGAAGTGCAGGGGCCATATGTCCCCCGGGTGCTGGATCAGGGGGCGCCAAAATGGGTGTCTAATACTAGGTGGAGCGACATCTGTGTAGTTCGCCCCGGGGCGCACAATATCCTAGGAACGCCACCGACCCTGTGTATGTGGTTCGAGACTCGGGAGGCGATTATTGCGCAGCGACATCCGCCCTGGTTCGCTAATTAAAATTCATACCGAATGTAAGCTAAAGCATCTCGAAAATAAATAATCAGCCTATCGGTTGCGACTTACATTGCCATTCATAAATATCTGCATTGTCAACCTGCCCGACAATCTCTACGCCACCCCAATAAATAATAAATAAATCCTAGCCGATTCAACATCTTCTTTTGTATAGCGACAGAAGTACCTGTACGGCTATCAGCACCGCTTGCAGCAGCGATAAGGGAGATCTTCCATCGCAGGAATCGAACCCACGACCTCGGGACCGAGGTCGTGAAAGCAAACGCCTTACCTAGTGTGCCATCACGACTCACCTATGGGGTCGTCGCCTCAAGCACCGGAAAAACGGTAAGTTACTTATGACACGCCATTCAGAAACTAACGCAGCTGCAAAAGCGTGAGCTTATTTCAGTTATTTCCATTTTCGATTCCGCTCAGCGTCATTTTGAGGGTCTTAAAAGCAGCATGGTGGAATCGCGAGCCTTTCTACCCAGTAGGACGCCTGAGCGCTCTCACTCTCCAGTCAGCGTGGCGCTGCCGGCTTCTATGGAGCTCCTCGAGCAGCGACGCATTAAGATCGGCATAATATTTACATAAACGACCGTTTGCAATTTGCTTGCTGATGGCTAAGCTGTTCAAAATATCGAGTAAGGCGAACAGCGGAGTACCGAGAAAGGAAAGAGGCTGACCAAAGACGTAACAGCGAGTCGCATCAGCGCTTAGGCAGACAGCATCCGGGTCGCTTGTTTGAATTTCAGCGGCCGCGGGCCTGACGCGCGCCTCTCACTTTAGTGGTCGATCGCGTCCCCATATTCGTGGATGGCGAGTTCTGCCCGCGACTGGCGGGAATTTCAGTGGACTCCTCTTGGATTTGAGATACACCGCGCGGCGCTTCTTCGCCTGCAGGCATTAGACGCAATACATGAAGACAACTTGGCATGGATCGACGATTACTACGAGACCTACGCGAGAAGCCTGTCGAGGTACGCCTCGACTGCGACTGAACCCCTTCAAATTGCATTCGATATAGAGACGCTCTGTTCTGCATAGGATCATTTTTGTCATTATTCGTGTGAGCTTATCACTCTTAGCCCTAATGCGGCCTGCCGCGTTCCTCGAGCCATTGCACGAGTCTCGCTGAAATATCGTCACCCTCAATTTATGCTGCTTCTTCATCTATTAATTGTGCTCGTCCGTTAATTTTTCATCTGATAATAATCAATGCAAAGTATCTGATGTCTCATTCACTCATGCATTATCCGCTCCTTAGTGGAGTGCCGGACGTCGTGGAACGACCTGCACGTCTCGTGCTGCTGACTTGGGCATAACCTTTTCAGCCGTCCTGCGCCTCTGCTTCTATGCATGCTGCGTACATTCTCGACTCACCTTAATCACCCCCGCATTCTGCTGCGCTTCGCACTCTTTGCAGCTTCCGGTGTGAGACGGATTCTGCTCGTTGCCTTATTAATAATAATAACACGCTTGATAAAGCGCCCTCAGAAAACTCAAATCTCTTTCTAGGTGCTTTATATTTGCTGCAAAGGAAACCCGATCGAATGGTTGGTGGTAGTATGCTCAATAAGCAACAAGAATAACATGGTTAGGGTGACATGCACAGGGGTCAGGATGCAAGTGTGGTTAGTGGCAGCATGGACAGCGTTATTTGCACAGAAAACCTGCTTAGCCTCGGCGTTCGCTGCTGAAAACTCCCCAGCGTAACAGCTGCTTAGTCTTTGTGGAGATGCAGAAGGATATGAGTAATAAAGGGCGTATGCGTCCCGGTGAGTGAATGCCTGCTGGAGTATGTGCTATCGGAGCTCACCGCATCTCCTTCAAAAGAACTGCTCGCTCAGGCTGCAGTCGCACCTCTTGCTCTCGTGCTAATCGTGCATATCGGAGGTGCTGCGTTGCCTCTGTTGCAGCAGCACTGCTGGGTCACTGTGGGAGGGGCAAGAGCTGCAAGCGAGCTGCTATTTCTCACTCATGTGCGGAGACGGTGGTCTTTGCAGTTAAGGCCCACGCTAGTCTTCAGCGCGGCTTCTTATCGTGAACTTGCCGTCTGCAGTTGCTGCATGTGTGTACTCGTATTGCAGCGCCAGTGGCTACGTTATGAGGTGGTTTGAATGCCAACTCAGCCAAACCCGGCTTGTGAATAGCTGCCACACATGTCGATCTGTTTGCCGTGACGGCCAACTGCAGCTACATGCCATATTTCCATGAACCTTCATAGAAGTGCTGTAAACGAAAGTCGTCAGACCCACATGTATCAGTGAATTTTTTGGCTGAGAAAGGCTGGCTCACTGTGGATGAGTCGCCTGTGATGTAGTCAAACGTTCCTTGTCCGTGTAGTCCGAGTTTTAAATTCATTAGGTGTGTGTGTGTGTGTGTGTGTGTGTGTGTGTGTGGGGGGGGGGGCGTTTGGTGGGTTAGTGTGTACATGAGCGCAGCTCTCTTGCCGGAGCTGCACCTTCAACGCAGCTTATTTGCACGATCTAGCTTGGAGCTGGCGCCAAGTTAGTACCACCTTGCTTCACTCCCCTGCACCCCGGGTTGCAGGATGTTAGTAAGATAGTGGTTGTTAGTTGCAGTGCTTTGCCTGCATCTATAGCATAGCTGAGGCTTGAAACTTCACGTCCCTATATAACGCTCAGTAGCTTGCATCATTTCACCATGCTGACCCTAGACCAGCTAGGAACCTCGTGCCACCTGCTGCCTTGCAGGAATAGGTGACCGTGACCTCGGTAGTGTGACACAAGACGACAGATAGCCTGTTAGCTGTTGCGTGGTTGGAAAAATGTAGTTTGTCTGGGTAATCCTCGTTTTTTGCTTGTGTATGAAAAAGGGAAAACTATGAATAGGAAAAGAGATTGTCTGCTCAGCAGAAGCAGTGAAGATGGCTTGCAATATCGATGTGGCAAGGGCTATTGTGAATCGATAACCAGCCACCGACTGCCTTAGCCTGCAGCTATGACTGGACCACCAGCTGTTGCCTGTTGCATCTGGCAGGAGCTCGCCATGTACCTTTTCTTTCAAACCTCCCGCGTGCTTGGAAAAAGCACTATACACCCCGCCTTACCCCACCCACCTGTTTGGGTAAAGCATAGCAGCATTTTAAACTGAGTGGAAGCACAGCAGATATCGCCTGCAAATTCTACTGCTGTGCTATGGCAGCACAGTGTAATGTCAACTTTGAACATTATTTGCACCTACGTACTAGAGTAATCTTCTTGCTTCACGAGCTAGGAGGGTGGAAGTCAAAATTTGAGACTCTCTGACGAGTTGGTGAATTATGTTGAAGCATTTCTAGATAGGAACACGAGCTATGGTGAATTTTCTCATGACGTGCATCCCTGGCATCATGTTTTATTATGCTTTTTCTACATTATTTGACTTAAGCAGATCGTTGCATCTGAACAATGCCTGTCGAACTCCCACAACAGCATTCAGGGCCATAGCACTTAATGAGAAAGGGGTACTGTTGAGGTTCGTGTGGGTTTCACTGCCTGCAGATGCATTGCACGCAGCAGCTGCTAGTGGTTTTACTTAGTGCTCAAGTCTAGAGAATGAACCCAAGTCGTAATGTTTCTACATGTCAGCATCGTGTTCATTAGGACTTATTGTGTCCATATACCCACCCTGATGTTTTTGTCACGTAATGTAATGTATCTCCATCTGTAACTTCACAAGGACCAAGTTGGGGTTTTCTTTAGCACACACAAAGTTTAAATGGCCTCTGTTGCATGTACGGTAGCCAACAGACTTCATCTCACGCAACAAAGAGAAAAGTGAGAAGCATAGTTCAGTCACAAGCGCAGTTGAGTTTAGTCGGCTGAATCTTTCTTCTGACAGCGCTTCTTTTTAAGTTGTCCTGGACATTTGTCAACTGCTCCTGGCAGAAAACTTGCTGGCTCCTCTATTCGGACTACGGCCCTATCCATGGTCTAGCAGAGCCACTCACAGCAGTCAGACCTACAAGGCAAACGGTGTTTTAAAGAATCCTGTATGGCTTAGGTACAAAGCTAGTGCGGTTTCTTGGCACTTGGGATGCATAGGGCAGTTCTGTTGATTCGGTTGTGTATTGGTACATGTGAAGCTGTGGGTTGACGCCTTTGCTGTAGTACTCTTCCGTTGTTGTTTCTTTGTTAACAATCTTCCCAATGAAGGAGGATCTGTATTGGAAGAAACTTCCCCTGACTTTTACGATTGTCATGCTTCACTGAATGAGCAGTCTGTAAGTGTGTTGACGTGAATTCTCTGTGTCTAGAGAATGCTATTCATGCTCATTGCTTCAGACTGTTCCAGCACCTGTGGATAAGTCATTTGAGCCATATGACATGTAGCTAACTAGCATTCGTGTCCGGTTCATGCACTGCAGCATTGCTTTTGCATAGCTCAAAGGATCTGATGCCAAAAACTCCCAGGAGAGGAAGAAAAAGGAAGGTTGTCAATGAATCAGCAGCCTTGCCTCAGAACATGCGCTTAACGTAAGTTTGACATGCATTGTTTATGTGTCTTTCTGTGCATAACCGAGGTCGTGATACTGTGGATTGTGTCGTTATATCTGCAAGTTCTTTTTGTATTTTGGAATTGTACTTTCTCTTTTTGTGCACAAATTTTGCTGGTTTGCCTCATCGGGGCCGTGTGACCCTGCTATTTGAGCTTTTTTTGACAGTTCGGTATTTGGCAGCATTTGATAGTCTATTTGTCGTTGTCAACGTGTGGTTTTCTGTTCCTCGGGTGAATGGCTTTTGAAATGCTGTGGTCTCCCCTCCTCACTCGCCATTCACTTCAACCACCTTCAACAAAGTAATCTAATTTCCACAACAAAAACCAAGAAAATTCCTCCTGTGTCCCTCCCCAGATGCCGTATAGTTTGCTCCGACGACTTTACTAAGGGATTTTATTAACAGCAACAACCCTGCCAGCTGAAGAAAGCTGGCTGCCGAGCACAATTGCCTGTTGTAGAAGTTGCCGTCGTTGAGAGTGCATTATGCCCTTGGTTCTTAGCTAAGGGTTTGCATGCACTTAATGGTATAGATCGTGGGCTCGAGTCCTGCAGCAGGCAAATCGGTATTTGCGCAGTGCAAGCTGGACCGATAGCCACTATGGCTCTCTTGCCTGCTATGTAAAATGGGTTCTTGAATCGGCTAGCTTTTACTCGCTCTTTTTTACCGTCGATAGTATGCATTCTTATCTCACTTATGCCACCTAAAAAAAAACCCATAGCTGCAGAACGACAGATGCACATAAAATACCTCCGAGCCAACATCTCCAATACTGGAGGCTTCTTAGATCGAGATACCCTTATCGGTTTGGGGTCAAGTATCGTCGAATAGAATATAACTTAATGCTTGAGTTTGGCTCATGCAATTCATCATTCCTGCAGTCTGAGCAGTGCAAAGCTTGGGCTGACACCTTTGCTTGAGAAATTGCTGCCACGTATGATACAGTGTGTCCATACAACATAGCATCTCAGTTACCTTAGTTCGCGTATGCATCGTATTGCTGCTGTCATGTCTTACCAGTTCTTTACATCGTTCTTTGGGCATCAGTTGTGACATTGGCCCTGATTTGACAGCCCTGTTCCCTGTTTGAAGGGCTTTTCTTGTGTCAGGTTTGATATTAATCATAGTTGCTAATTAGAGGAACGGTGGTGGTTCCAGCTCCTGACCCTACCCTGTCCTATCCCGGTGTGATATCCACACGTTGTTGTTTCAAGAGCGCTATTTCCTTTGGGTGTGCAAGCTCTTGGTGCCTGGCTGAGGTGGACTATCACAACCATAAGATACCTATAGGTTATTGATTGGTTTTTTACATCTGCTCCGTTCTGCCTGATGCCTACTAGCTCCTGTTGATGAGGACTGCCCCTTTTACAATGTGTATATTGAGTGATTAGGTGTTTAGCATGAATTTAATTGCTTCTTGTGTAATGGGGCCCTTTCATGTCGTCAGTTTTTAGTTGCAGCTTATCAAAAATGGCTTGCACAGCTTTGTGTTGCTGGTTGGCTGGCTTTGTAAATCTTGCATGTAAATGGAAAATGTTTGATAGCATCGATGTTTTTCTAGCCGTCTCTGGGTGTTATTGCTGTATATCTCGTGCATGCTGAACATTTGTTGCAAAATATCGTCGGTCACAATCTGATTTACATGACTGTAGGCGTGCCTCTGAAAGACACCCTTCCAAGAATGCCACTCAACATTTTGAGGTTTCTGAATCTTCCTCCATAAAGATAGCAGAAGCCTCGACAGCAGCAGATGCTCAAGTCGAATCTCAAGGCTCAAGGTATTTATCTGCTGCTATCGTGCAATCGTAGGCGGAAAACTGTTTGGCACCTGCGTTCTCAAAGCCTTCACTGCAGCATAGCCCTTTAATTGCCCGCAGGAAGAAGCCGGTGCCTAGTAAAAGTGCAATCGCCTTGGTTCTGCATAAGCTACCGCCTGCAGCAACCAGAGGATCGCCAGCTGTTGGCAATGCAACTGCATCACCACAGCCATCATCAAAGTCTCTTTTACCAGTTGTTAGGATTGCAGGCTTCGAACAAATGACTGTGAAGAGTAAGGCGCTTGCCTACGAAGCCCTGGTGAACGGTAGGCCATGCTGGTAGCTCTACTGCTCATGCGAACACCACTGCTGCTTGTGAATGTGTGTTGATTCTAGCGAAGCTCGCATTAACAGGTAAAGGAGGCCAGGCAGCCACTCCTGGTAAAGTGCAGCATGATACTCCTGAGCGATTGGTCAACTCGCCAAAACTTGCGACTGGGACACCGGCTCAGAAAACAGAGCTTCAAAACCACATTGTGTCAGATTGTGAAGGTTAGTAAATATCCCCTTCGCAGCATGCACTTGCGTGCATTTACTTCTTTAGCCTATTATATACAGTGCCGGCCCGAAAAATTTACACATTGTGGGAATTAACACAAATCTGAAACGTTGCTGGGTTTTACAAAATCGCTGCCAAAAATACTACCACGTGGTAAGATAAATATGAGGAAGCAGTAAAAACATACCGGATTGTGCATGCTACCACCTGGGTTGGACTACTAGGTGCAGAAAAGCATGCACAATTAACTTGTTTGGCGGTTTCGTGTGGGTGCAGAAACAGTTGCGGTTTTCGAAAGATTGTTTTTAGCAGCACAATCAGAAGATAGTGAAGTAAGATTTTTTGGATGCACCAGATATACCTCTCTAGAAAAATGCATCTTAACAATTATGTCAGGCACTAGTATGGCGAATGTTCAAGATGTTGTTCAAGACTTCTCGTTTTATTTTGTTGTTTTTTCTTTTTTCATGCACATACACAGGCCAGATCTGGTTTGAGAATATGCAAGAAATCGGTAGTGCAGTTAGAGCAATAAACCAGCTCACTACGTTTCCTAATGAAGAAAAGAGCCGTGGAGCACTAAAACACTGCTTGAGAGGATCTTGGCAGATACATGAGGTGCCAAAACCATGGTCACCTGCATGGTTTATAATGTGTTCCTGAAATTATGAAACGGTAGAGTCGGATATTAGATGTATCTAGTAAATTTTACTTTGCGGTGCTTTGACAGTAGTAGAAAATAATATCTTCGAGAATGGTGACTATGTCGGTAGCCAGAAATTGCCCCAGTTACTACAAAAGCAGGGTCGTTGTGCATATTTTTCACTTGGTAAGCTAACTAGGTTGTTAACCTGTCCGATTTATGGTTACAAATATTGCTAACTCATGGAAATCATATGCTCTGGTTAAATTTTTTTGGCGTGCAGTCCGTGAAAAACTTAACTGTCAGAGAATGTAGGTCAATCTTCAGGGTGTCTCGATTTTTCGGGCCAGCACTGTATATGCATACATTCAAACGAATTATTTGGATGCTCTCGATCTTCTGAGTTGACAGCTTTTCCTATGCCTCCCATCTGGACTGGAGCCGGGATGTAGGTTCCATGTGCTAATTCTGAATACCCTGCTACGAATTGCAATGATATGGAAGTTTTAGGCAATTTATTTATTCACCTGAAAAGGTGGGCCGGCCATGGCAAAGGTCGTAAGGGGCAAAGGTCGTAAGGGGTAAAATTTTGGCACTTGACGAGGCTGGACCCTCGTTCGGTCAAATTGCTATTACTCTATCAATACCGAAGATTGCGGTTAAGTTGGAAGTGTTAAAGGCCTGTTTCGCATCGGCTCATTTTCATGGCTCAAAGTTTGCAAGCATCGTCTGAGTAGTGAGTCAGTGCTGATGCCGTCAGAAGGCATCATATGTCGCTGGTCTGCATTTTCGAGTCGAACCGAGGAAACCACTTGTATCTGCTGAGAGTAATCTAGGCTGGTTACAGCTGGCTAAGGCTTGGATCTACTGGACTGCTGAAGTTTGTGGTTGAGTTGAATAGAATCATGAAATCAATTGTGTGCTCTTTTTGAACTGCAAGAAAAGGTATGATGTGAGTTGGCAATCCAGCAAGGCCTACTCACCAAAATGACTGATGTCACGGTCAAATCCGGGCTAAGGTATCATGATATGTGGGTGCTTGAGCAGATATAGCATCTGAGTCCTGCATCATATGCCAGGCATCATGACCTAAGACGTTTATTCGGACCTTCAGAACGTCGCACTCCTGCATTTGACAGTACTTCGTGGACTGGATTATGTTTTCCAACAAGGCAGCAGCTCAAAACACTGCTGCCAAAGTCAAGTATTCTTTTTTTAACAATGTATCTTAGTATGGTTACTGTGTGTGTGAACTGGCCGAATCAGCCTCCAGATCTTAAACCAGTCGACCAAATCCACAATGCTTCTAGCTTGCCTTAGCATCTACTTATTTGTTTTTGTATTTTGGTCAAGCCTCCTAATACCATATCTCCTATGACTACCTGCTGCATTGATCTAGGTGTCTTTTTGCCCCCCCCCCCTCGGTGCATCTCCGTGATGCACTTGATAGAGTGATTGTTCTAGAGATTGGTTTATACTTGGTTGAATCTGCATGTGCTGCACCACGTTTGCATAGCACTCGTCAAGACGTTAGATCTCAGGAACAGGCACTGCCCCAGAGTTTTTAGCGTCTAGGGGTAAGCTGCTCGCACTTCTCGATTCATTTTGTGGGTTCGAGTCTTACAGCAAGCAATCTTTTGTTGCCCCCTGCTTTGTGGCCTTCGTATATTTTGTTACTACTTATCAACCAGCTGCTGATTTCACTCAGTCAGGCTGTTGAGAGTTAACTTCGTGCGTGATCGAAGCGTCTGCTCATATGCCTGATAGCAGTGAACGTTGCAGGGTTGGACGTTGATGCAAGCAGCCAGGGCGCTACTGTGCTCCTGTCTCTGCCTCCCCGGGCCTGCATGTCCAAGCCTGCCGACGTGCGAAGCCCGGCTGCCACTGCTGCTGCTGCGGCGGCGCCCCAGGGCAGCAGCCGAAAGTCCAAGGCCAGACTGTCTGTCTCTCTCCGCCATCGGCGCATATCGGCTCGCTCCTCGACCTCTCGAGCGGCTGCTCGCCGCCAGAGCTCGGCACATCAGCATGGCTCCAGCGGGTACTTCCTTTGCCTCTGCAGGACGCTGGCTGCTCAAATTGATCAGCATTCGGCAGTCAGATACCCGATGCCAGCACTTACACGAGCTTTTTGCTTTGCATTCTGTGCAGATCAGCAAAGGGAACTGTCGCAGCAGAGCCTGGAGCACGTGATTCTACAGACAGCGGCTATCCGGAGTCAGTAGTGGGTAAGATTCGCCTTGTGCTAGCTTTTCTACTCAACTCAACCTTCACTCTGTTCCTGGTTGGCTGGACGCTGGAATTATGTGAGCCAAGCTGTAAGCGGGTACATATTGGCTATGATAGATTACCACGATTTTAAGTTCTTGTGTGACCAGTTCAGAGCCTTGCCTTCTAGCTCTTTTAATGGTAGTGCCATATCGGGAAATAGGGGGCACGTCAATCAATATGTGATGCCTTCACTTGCCCAATTGAGGGTACACTAGTCATTTTTTTGTCCTAGCCACTAAAATCAACTGAATTAGCCCACTGCTTCCTTGATCCGGAGGAGGCTGTCACAGCGATGCAGCACCTAATTCCTATCTTTTGGAGATTTGCTTCTGGGGTGTTAAGTGGTTAGAACACCAGAACTGTTGACAGGCCGACCACACTGACAGGTAAGGTGTACGACTAGAGATTGTCTATGTGACTCTCATTGCAGTGTAGGAATTTTCCAAATACCTTTGCATAACCTTCAACTTGATCTCGGTCTCTAGTTTTTATTGGAAATACTGCCTACTCCATCTTCATAATGGTTGCTTCAAAATTTGACTACTACAATTCTCTCCTCGGTAGACTACCCAGGAAGTTCTAAGACCTGTGCGTGCTTTTTTTTACTGGGCTCCTTGACTTGCCGTTGAACATTCCGGTGCAAATTGGACACACGATATGATTCTTTTCTGGCTTCCTGCGCGAAGTCTACACTGCTCAAGACAGTTGAGAAAGGTCGGCAGGATCAAGCGTCCTTTCACTGAGCAACCATAGCTCAGAGTTACTTGCTGTGGCTGATCTAAGGGTGGCATATGGGGCAATTGCCCCTTCCCTAGAGGGGGAATAAATAATAAATAATATTAGCTGGTTTAACAGGCTCATTTATATAGCAGCAGAAGACCCTTAACGGCCATCACCACCGCTTGCAGATGGCAATAAAGGATCGCCCACTGCAGGATTCGAACCCATGATCTAAGTCGTGAAGAACAAGGTCCTTATCTCCTCCTCTATCACGGCCCTTAAAGCGACCTAGGCCCTTGTACCTCTCCAACATCACCAACGGCTAGCTTATGTCCAACTTACAGTCGATGACCTGAGCCTCTCAAATCTTTGGGACCAATAGACTTGCTGTTCTTCCATGTCATCTCGTGACCTTTAATTTTTGCCATTTGAGCTTTGTGCACTAGTATTCTGCATGTTTGATGTCGATGTGCTTCCTAGTACAGACTGACTACGACCCTGAAAAAAAAGTACTGGTAAAGTTAGGCTGGCTAACCGCCTCATTTATAAAGTGGCATACAAGCATGGCGGCTTTCAGCCTACTACCTTTTACAGAGGTCGATACTTGATCGCTTTCTGCATGACTCGAACCTGTGGCCTGTGTCTTGAAGTGCAAGCACCATAAATAAATAAATCCTAGCTGATTAAACAGCCTCTTTTGTATAGCGACAGAAGAGCCTTTACGGCTATCACCACCGCTTGCAGTGGTGATAAAGGATCGCCCCGCCGCAGGAATCGAACCCATGACCTCGGGACCGAGGCCGTGAAAGCAACCGCCTTACCTAGTGTGCTATCACGGCTCACCAATCTCCCGTGGCAAAGACCTAAACACAATGTCGCTAGCTGTTTTATGAAAGCTTGAGTGTTACCAGTGAAGCATTGGGAAAGGTAAGGGTCGCTTAGTAGAACCGTGTCTCAGGGAATTATCTTTTTGTTTGGAGACTTGCCAGGTCTAACGAGGTTTTCCTAGCAGCTCCACGCGCTCTTCAAAGAGGGATACGATTTTTTCTTCGATGAGTGCATTAAAAGAAAGCATAGGGGCTTCCAACCGACGTGCCTTCGGCACAGAGCTTCTGGCTCTCCCAAATGTGGAATAGCAGTCTTTCAAGGCGAGCCGAACAGCTTTGCCGTTCGGATTTCAAGTGTGAAAAGGCCTTGGTCTTGCATCGTGCTCCTACAAAACATTGGCTACGGTGCACTAAAAATTCTATGCCATAAGCTCAAATAACTATTTCGTATTTGCGGCGTTTTGTGAAAGTGCGTCTGGCACGTTTTTGTGCATTCGAGCTCTCGTGAAGTCTTTATTTGTGCATCGTGATGCCGATGCAACACCAACGATCTGTCTCGTGCTCTCACCATTTCGACTTGCTGGTTGCAGGCGGTACGCGCAAAGCCGGCAAAGGCAGTTCGGTCGTGGAGCACGACGATGTCACTGCAGACCTTGCCTCGGTGGCTCCAGCCTCAACTGAGCAGCAGCATGAGGCCTCCCGGCCTGCTTCAACTATCGACATGGCTGTTGCAGCTTTGGCAGTCGCCGAAGGACTGGGTTTGTCTCTATCACAATCAACAGGTATGTTGTTTGAGCTGCATTGGTGAGCTCGTCGTGGCTTTCGAGGCAGAAGAGTGCAGAAACGTGTCGACTTGTTTTCCTGTGTGCATCGCCAATTATGCCACGGGCTGCACATCAGATGCTGTCCATCACTACACCAAGTGTTATTGTGCGTTTCCGGTAGTTCTTACTCCAGCAGGTTATTTTTTATTAGAAATTCACTTTATAAATCCACACCTGTGACGTAGTTTAGCTGCCGAGCTCTAAGTGCTGTGTTACTTGTTTAAAAAACTTTTGCTGAACCTAACTCCTTTAAAAGGTTCGATGCGCCTACTCTGCCATGATGTCTAGTATGACTTTTACTTAGATGCCATCTGTCGTGACGAGGCACAAAGCACAGATGTCCGGCCTCCATCCACCACAAGCCAGACCTTACCGGCAAAATCTCTCGCCGGTTCTCGTGACTCGGACCGCAGCTGCCCACCGTCTGATCGAGTCAAAGGCGATGACTCGACGGTCGCGAGTGGTCCTGCTCCTTGCGCAGAAGTGCCGGTGAATCCCAGGGCTAGGACAAAGGTCATCTCTCGCAAGGAGCCGCCGAGTTCGGCCGACAGCAGCCAGCCTCAGAGTGCTGGCTGCGCGTCCTTGCGCGTCACTCGTTCGAAGATGCGTTTAGTCAAGACTGCAGAACCCGTGTCGGCCGACGAGCCACCGGCAACCGCGTTGCCATCCTCAAGGTACCGTCGATGCCGCGCCCTCCTTGTACGGGCAACCGACTCGGCGGCGTTCGTCGTCTTCGAGTCTTTGCTGGCGTTTCCTCGCCTGTCGCAGGCTTCTCTCTTTGCCTATTTGTAGAGCTGCCGTGAGGAGGGGAAGTGACAGCGACACTGACGACGACGACGATGACGCACCGCCAACCAAGCAGATGCGCAGGGGCGCTGACGGCCCGCAGCCTGCTCCCACAGCGAGCGCCGTTGCTCCGCTCTCTTCTGCCGCCACAGCGAGCTCGTACGTGTCTCTGCGGCGGCAGCCAATCGCATTGCTCGGCGTGCCGTGCTCTTGCTTGCTCCTGGTACTCTTGCAGTGCTTCCGATGCTCTGCTCTGACTCGGCTGAAAGCAGCCCCTCCTCAGAAAAAGTTTTTGAAGTGCCTTGCTTGCAGTAGTCCTACATTGCCTCTCCACGAGATATTTTGGTTGGTTCTGCTGGCCTCAGCCTTTGCCAATTGCTGTTCTAGATATAGCAGATAACGATTCACTTAACTTTTTTCATAAAAGTCATTTGGAAGCGAAAAATTATGATCTACTGATCATAATTTTTACTGCCTTGAGTATTTAAGCGACCAACAAAGTTGTCATCGAACGACTGGCTCGCAATTCTCTTGTCAAGATTTTCAGGCAGAAATTACACAAAAGCTTTGCATGTTACAAAATAATGTTTGATTAACACTAACATATATAAGTCATTGTGTCATCGTGCTTCCTGTTAAGTACAAAGTAGGTTCCCCTCGGGTTTGGGGGGCCTCCCAGCAGGGCATCGAAGCTATCAGCTGCTGAATAGTTTCATGGGATGTGCTCTCCCACAGCCTTTGCAGTTGCTCGAGCAGGTCGTTTTCGCAGGTTGGCGGGTTGAGGTCGTTTCTTAACCGCCGATCTAGGGCATCCCGTAGATGCTCTACAGGACTCAGATCTGGGTACTACAGTTTGCTGCAGGCTGTCATCTCTATGCGGCTCACCTTCTCTTTCGGCTTGCTCGACCCTAGCGTCTTTTGTAAACAGAAAGTTTTAATGTGCTTCTGTCTTTCCATTAAACTTTGAGCCAATCGTCGGGCGTCCAGTAGTCGTGGCGTTTGACCCGTGACAGCTTTTCATCCTCAGGTCGCTTACTCAGCCTTACAGGGCCCTTTCTTGGCCACTCGTCGTAGTGTCGGCGCCTCATCATTTTCCTGCCAAGTTTGGTCCCTGCACCAGCTGCCTGTGCTAGCTGGGCCGCGCTGGCCTTTGTATAGGCGACTACAGCCACTTGCCAAGCTAGCACTTGCTCGAACGGAATGCCATCTGCATATACTTGGTTGTGATTGTAAATGGACCTTTGGTCCATCCAACAAAGGCCAGCCATACGAGACAGTTATTTGAAAGCCGGTTTATAATAGTGCCCGCAACGTGTAATCATGGTTGCATAACGACCGAGCTGAAAAAGGATTGACGTGTGATCTACTGCTTTCTTAAAATGAGGAACTGGCATAAACCGTGTTGTGAATTCTTTTTAGCCGAGTTGTCTCGTATGCTCGATTTATGGATCATTGTATTGGCTGTGCTTATTTGTGAGCATGCTTACACTCCCGTGTGTGCCATTTCAATCGACAACGTTTTGCTATCGTGTTTGTAGTGCTTTGAAAAAGGCTACGACTGACAGTTGTTTAATCAACAAAAAATACTATACTCCGGACAATGTCCGCACAGTGGGGTTGACCGTCAATAATTCGGGTCAGAAGTCATTCATGTCATTAACTAAATCAAGTTCATCTCTGCTGAATCGGAGCATCACGTCTCCTGGACAGAGTCGCATCACAGCCTTGGTGACTTCCTTCATTAAGCGCACTGTCACCCCAGGACATGGCATCACAGCTATGGTAATGCCGTCAAATAATGGTTTTTTTATGTTGTCTGCCCAAGTACTGTCTCTCTTGTCATGTTCTTATATTTCTGTTATAAGTATGTCTTGTTATATTTTTATTGGGAAAATATCTTCGGGTCACAGTACACTTTGCGTCCATTTCACTATGTCCATTCAGAACTACTGGCTGCTTTTCTATGGTTTGCCACCCTATTGGTCAGTGTTCACGTCACCAGAAAATGTTCCATAAAAGATAGCCAGACCGGATGTGCTTGTGCAGAAAAAATTCTGTGTGTTTCCAAAACTGCTATATATCAGCACTCGGTGATAGTACTTATTAGCAATAGCATGGCACCGATTAAGCACGTCAGCTGCTTATGTGGACATCGTTCATGAAATGGCTTTGGTGCTAATGCTTGGTGTTTATTGTTCATACGTGCACTGGTTCATGCATCACATGTGATTGATTGTTTTGGCATTGATGGGTATGTACATGAGATTGTGCTGCCGAAAAAGAATCCGGAATGAGAATAGTATAGTTGGCTCACTGTCAGCTCTCTCTCGTCTGCTTGGCTGCTTTGGTTGTGTATGTGTGTAGTTGTTTCACTTTTCCATCTTTATTTAAATTTTTATACCAGTGCCTCTGTAAGATGACAAACTGTATCCGCAATTAGCTAATGCTATTTTTAGCAATGCACTGTGTTATTTTCGCTCCACACTTATGTATGTTGTAGCCTACTACTTTTTATGGTGAAGTAATTTTGTTTGGCCGTAGAGTGCTGAGTGTGACTATTGGCAAGAGCAGCGATTTGATATCATCGAGCATTAGTAAAAATTGTCTTCTGCGCACGGTGCCATAGTCTGTATCTATGTAGGAAAAGCAGAAGCTTAAAGAAAGAAAGCTTCAGGAAAAGGAGTTGGCCTCCTCAGAGAACAAGAGGAAGAGAGATGATTTGCTGCACGAGCGCCTTGATACGCACAAAAGGTACTCACAGCAGCAGCATCGTTTTTGGTTAATCCCAGAGTGTTACTCATGCCAGCTGCTATTCCTAGTATGTAGGTCTGATTGAACTGCACGTTCTCAAAGCTTGCTGTGCCGTTGTTGTGTTTGAGCGCCACCGGCCCCCCCCCCTTTACGAGCTCTTGACCTGGGTTGTGACAGACAACGAGAAGAAAAGTTGAAACGCGCTGCCGAGCTTCGGGAGCAACAGGATCGCGACAAAGTAGAGCGCCAGCGCATTCTGGAACAAAGGCAAGCCGAAAAGACCGAGGCACTTAACCGAGCCAAGGAGGGCAAGATCCGAGAGGAAAAGGAGAAAGCAAAACTAAGGTATGTGAGGCATGCATTGGCACCTTGGCTTTCTTATCACTAACCAAGTGGCATGTGCTTCTTTTACAGCATATGTAAAGTGCCGAGAAAGAGATTAGTCCTCCTAGGTGCTGTACAAAAGTCTGAAAATTGTTGGTAGTAGTAGTACTATTACTACTGTGTCTGTAAGCTCCTTTTTCTCCGAGCGCTAGCTCGTTATCGCCGACGTCCTACAAACGCTGCTGTCGCTGCAGTATGGAATCGCTCCCGTGCTCAAACGTTTGTGCTTTGAGCGTCTAGTAATTGTTTCTTGTATGTATGCCTAGGGATCAGAAGCTGCAGGAGGCCGAGGAGAGGCGAAAAGAGCAGGAGCTGCGACTGCAGAGGCAGAAAGAGGTGAGGCCGAGCTGCTGCTGCTGCTGCTCCTGCTGCTCCTGCTCCTGCTGCTCCTGCTCCTGCTGCTCCTGCTCCTGCTGCCACAGCTGCCCTCGGGCCCGCTGAAGCTCTGTAGCTCTCACTGTCCCGTCATGCTTGAGCAGGAGGAGGAAGCTGCCAGGGCAAAGCGCTCTCGTGAGCTGGAGGAGCAGGAGAAGGCTGCGGCCAAGGCGCGAGCCCTTGCCGAGAGTGAGCAGCGCCTGGCACAGGAGGCGCTTCGTCGAGAGCAGAGAGAGAAAGAGAGAGCTGCCGCCAAAGCTCGCGCGGCCACCGAGGCTGCCGAATGCGCCGACGGCCAGCGCCTGGCGGCGTGCGACCAAGCCAAACCAGCGATGCGGCAGCAGCCTTCAGCTGCCGAGCATGGAGCAGCGACAGCGAGCTCCGTGGTGAGTGTCAGATCGTGGATCGGCATCTTCCACCTGATCGCTGTGCGAAGCACTGCATATGTGGTGTGCCAACGCAGCGTGATGTCTTTCTTGCCTTCAAAGAAAAACCACGCCATCTTTCATTCTGAAGTACATTTTCGGCTGTCATCTTCTCATCCATCGACACTCGGTTGGTTTTTTCTTGCTTCTATGGCTGTCTAGATACTCTACATTTGCTGGCAAAGGAAGCACGATCGAATGGTTAGTTGTAGCATCCTCAATGACACGAAGCATAACATGGTTAGGGGTGACACGCACAGGGTCAGCATGCAAATAGCGTTACTGGCAGCATGCACAGTGTCAGAAAGCATAAGCACATAAAGGTCGAATCACAGAGACCCACTAAATGCTGTGATAAGTAGATACGTTTTTAGTTTCTTTTTGAATGTGGACAAGTCAAGAGATGTCGTCATGCAAGGCGGGAGTGAGTTCCAGGCTTTGGGACCATACGAACTAAAAGTACCATCTCCAAAGAATTTTAAGTCTGTATGAGGTATATGTAAATGAATAGATTCCAAAAAAGCAGGCGGTACAATGCTTAGCCTGGTGGGGGAGTAGATATGATAGGTAGGCTGGAGCCAAAGAATGAAGTTAATTCTGTTAGATGGTCAGCCTCCTTTCTACTGGTCAAGTGGTCAAACTGCAGCTCGATTAGACAGCAAATGAATGTGCTAAGACTTTTTCAGCTTTCGACGTGGCTTAACTGAGTGTGCGGTTTAGGTTATGCTGGCAATGTTTACTCTGCAGGATAGATGATAATGCACGATGATATATTTGGAAGCAGGGTAGCTATAGCTGGAGCGAGACAAGGTCTAGTAGGAGCACTGGTTCACGTTGTGCTAGCAAAAACAATATTTTGCAAACGCCTATACATAGTTATGGCCACAACATCGTACTCGACTGAAGTATTGCAGCGAATCCTCTACAAACTCTCTAGCACATTCATACTTCTGGCCGAACATTGCTTTTTTGTTTGAGCCTGGGTAGTTGTGTTCTACTAAGCCACTGCACGAAAAGTCGCAATTGCAAACTGAAGCTTTTTCGAACCTTTCTCTTTCTGGGACTGCCAAATGTTCAGCACTATCGTCTTGAGAAGCTTCGAGACATGCAGAATCTGAGACTTATTTAGCTGTTGATCAAAGTATGAAAGAGCTGAGCTGTGGTGAGTCTTATGTCAGTGATAACTTGGGCTGGAATCTGCTCGTAGACCAAGATATAGGGTAACTGTTTTTCATAAATTGATAAATAACTCGTAGGGGGTGTTAAAAAGGTGAGCATAAAACCTATCACCGTTGTAACCTCAATGTGTTGAATTGTATGTGAGATTCGTGCCTACATATAAGCTGGACTTTGAGGTCTAACATATGACGTCAGGTGGGTCTCGATGTGCAGTGAATAGAAGCATGTGCCAATTTGGGAGCAGCATTCTGTTGTCTATTTCTTGGGTACTGATGGCACTTGGGCTGTGATGCCCGTTAAAATCCGTCACAGATGAAAACACCAGACGGCAATACGTGCATTGTGTTGCTTTAGATATACGGGCAGGGCTGGAAATTGAAAAAACCACTTCGCGAACGCTACTGGCTTGGCCGACCTCACCTGTGTAACCGCAATTGTGCAGGTTGGCACGAGTACTAACATAAATATATTGCATTTCAGAAATTCAGTATTGTTTGACACAACTCAAGATCATTTACGATGTTCCTCAGTTCTACTGAGTTTCTGCGGGACACTTGTATAATTAGTTCACACCCAACTGATATAATGACAATGGATGGCTGTGGAGAATTTTGCTTCCTGCAGCAGATAGTGGCTAGAGATGAAGCTAGGTCAGCTTCTTCTGCCTAGAAACAAAGAGGGCAAGCAAAGAATGCAATTGATCTAGTGGGTTGCTTGAAGAGGCAGTGCATGGGTAGCTACTGGCATCACCGGAAGGAGTTTTCAAAAGTATGCAGATGCTTGTAAACCTCTGGAGAGTGGGTTCAAATTATAAAAAATGACTGAATAATGGTATTTTTAAGGTTTATTATCGACTGGCCATCTTCCCGGAGAATTTCCGTGCTTGACTTGCGCACATTCAAATGCCTTTGGTTGAGCATGATCAGTGGCTGCACTTTACTTTTGGTAGAGCTTCATTGGTTCGTGTCAATTCCACTTTTTGAGGTTTGCTTGCTTCAAGTCGTGTTGTCAGGTGTCGCCTACCTATAATGACTTGTTTTGTTGAACGTTGTGATTTCTTCACTGGAGCGGTGTGTGTGTTTTCTACTTGGAGAGAAACAGACACCAAAGTAGAGAGAATGCCTATACCTGTCGAGGGTAATGCTTGACTCCTCGCGATTGCATCGGGCTGTATTTGGCTAGTAAGCTTTACTCTCAATTAATCATGTAATATTACAGCCTTGCCGTGTTGATCACGCCACAGTGCTGAAAACGTTACATTTATGTATTTTCCATATCATCACATGATGAAAATGCGTTCTAACATGTTGCTCGTGTTCCTTCTTATGTGATAATTTTAATTTATTACCAAAGATAAGTATTTTCTCCTAGAAGACTCTTGTCGGCACTTTAAGTGAGAAAGAGCGTTTGCACGAAGAAAGGAAAGCACAAGTCCTGGCAGAGGAAAGACGCATGCTCGCTGCTGCTGCCGTTGTGCCATTGTCTTCAAAGCCTGGCTCCGTGCTATCCACCATAGCCGAGTGTGTGGGACCTCTGCAGGCGTCTGGCAACACTGCCCTCAAGGATAACACTAATGTTGGATCGATTCCTACTGTAACGTCAGCAGAGAAAACTGCTAACAACCCAAGACTAACTATGACCAAAGCTCCGTCTACTGACTCGTAAGTGCTGTCGTCTGTTCTTTTTTCCTCTGGTTCTCAGCTGCGTGTGTAATTATGTCCTTTTGCCATTTTGATGTCATGCATTGCAGCCACTAGGTTTTTTAGCACTTGTATAAACACTTGCCATGTGTGCGATGATGTCACCCTGGCCACACACCCATCGTCCGGATTTTTTAGCACATGCTTAACATTTGCCAGGTATGCGATGACGCCTCCACTTCCATCGTCTCGAAGGCGTCCTCTAGTAGACCCAGACAATTATGATATCACCGATCTCAACTCGGGCGACGAAACGGATGACGATTCGAAGCCCCGAAAGGTTGTCCCGTTGTGGGCTCAAGGTGAGCTGGCCACATTATGCATCTAGCACAGCTTTGATTTTTCACCGGGTGATAGATTGCCACTGTCCCTATTTTTTTTACATCAGAACTGTATTTAGCTGTTGTGTGGTTTCAGGCTCGCAGCTGAAATACGCCCTTGTAAATCAGCACTACCATCCTCCGGACTTGGATGCCTTATTTCCTGCAACACTAAGACAGCCATGTGACCTTATTGCCGTGTTCAAGAAAAACAAGCCTCGGTATCACAAGCGAACAAGCTCAGCGACATGGAGTTCGCCACTTTTGGAGCCTATGGCTCATGCGGGTGCCAAGTGATCTGTAGCACTGCTAACCAAGACCCAGCTTGAGTTCACTGACGCGCTTTTACCAAATGGCAGTGCGCACCCCTCGGTGTGGTTTGCAAGCTACTCACTTCGCACCACAAGGCCCAAGTCTGGAAGTTACAGAACATATTCAACTTCCGTGCAGCTTTTGATCAGCTTGTATGGGCCGGTCAATGCGTGCAGCCTTGTGCTGTGTCACTTAAAAACAATAGCACCCAAGTAGGTCTGGACGTTGCTGGTAATGCAACATCGAAGACCTGAGGTGTGCCACTCTTTGTCGTACATGAGAATGGCAAATTTTCAGTGGAGTACATCGCTGATTACTTATATGGAATGGCATGTCAGCGTGCAATGTCCGCTTGCACTTCTCTGAGAATTGTTCTCAAACAGTAACTTATTGACTGCAGTAAGCACACTAACAGCGTGCAGACTCGGGATAGTTGGTGCAGTCGCAATACTAGGGCCAGGCAGCATGTAGCATGGGTTGACACCTGTGCGGTTGCTGGACGTCGCATAGGTGTCAACGAATCTGGTTGGTTTTTCCTTCCTAGCTGTGTACAACCCTTTTACAGAATGCGCCGGTACCCCACCTTCAGTTAAGCACCTTCTTAATTAGACTGGGACTCATTGCTACGATGGCCATATTTAAAATATACTGCAATATGTTCTTATTTCCGATTTTCTTGTACTCTATGCACTGAGTTCGTCCTTTGTTTAGGGCGATATGTACGAGACAAAAAGCTACGAAAGCAAAGGTCCATGATGAAAGTAGAGAATGAGAAAATAGACGTGGTATAAGTTCTTCCCCAAATGTACCTACCCTACATTGAAATAAATACCTTAATCGTTTCGTCTGCCGTTCCCCATAAATCCCACATGGCCGTTAGCCGAGCAGGGGCAGACTGCTCGCCTGCTAGCATCTGACAACCTAAAGGGGTGGAAAGAAATGTCCAGCAGTCGGCACATCTGACTCGGGTCTCTAGGGTTGGGTGAATGGGGTGTCGGCCCGAACAGCCCCTTGGCTGTCACTGCAGGAAGGCCAAGTCGCCGTGTGCAAAATCGGGAGTGAACTCGACAGCGGCACCTCATAGAGGTTGCAACCTTTTCACAATAGTTGCAAGCGAAAGGTATTGGTATTAGTGCAGACATACGGATCTCCCTTAATGCACTCATGGACAGGAAACCGCACTGCCTAGTTAAATGCAATCGTATCCTGTAAAGAATTCAAATACAAGTACGGCGAGCTGCAAACTTTCTGAAGTATGGGCTGAAATGATTTCAAAATCGCGTACTTATTAAAGTTCAAGTATTACCTTCCACGGCCGTCTCCGAGGGTGCTGGACTGTCAATCTGCCGGCGTTTAAATGACTAGTAATAATAAGATATTTTTACTGCTCCCTCCGAGAATTGATTTCTTCCTATTTTGAGGTGGGTAACGTGGCCTCATTGGTTTAAAGGCTTTACAAGTTATTCCTTTTTAATAGCATACTGATGAGCTTACTATATTAGATCTGCTTAGGACAACTCCCGACCTAACATCCATAGGCTGAAAGTTTTCAGAGATATTTATCTTGACTGACTGAAGTCACGTGAAGTGTCATGTTATGCCGCTATTAGCCTTGTTTCTGTGGCTGAGCAAGCCGATTTTGACGCGTTTTCTTCTAATTGCGCCTAAAGTTCTTGAAATGGATTAATGTGCTTCGAATAGGCGATGGCAAAGCACTCAGCTACTGCTAATGACTGCAGACGGCCTATTTAGCCGTTCTGCAGATGACTATCGAGTACTCAACCGGAGATGCAGCAAGCCTTTCACTCTCACTCGCTCCAAGCCTCCGTTTCTTTCACTCACCGTCGGCTAACAAGATAAGGTTTTTTCACCTGCTTTACGCTTCGATTAGTTGCTATCATAACTACTTCAAACCATAACCACTAACTGTACGATAGCAGGTCTCAGGCTGACCACGGTTTACTATATTAAAGATGTACGCACGCTTTACACATACACGCATATTGACGTATGATTGTGTCATGAAATTTGATACGAAATCTATGCATGCATACGTTTATGTACGTATGTGTAGGGACAAGAGTATGCATCTATGTGCATGTATAATTATGTTCGCATAGACGGATTGCTTCAACGTATGAACCTGAGTGGTAACTTTCTCAGAACCTGCCCGATGCTTGTACCACCTTTATCCCCATCTCTTCTCTCAACCCAATCTCTTATCTGCCCAGATTACGGTCCCATACTAATGGTCACACGACAGTCTAACTTCCAAGTTCCTACTAGAAAATCGCTCGTATAATATGACCGTCTCGAACGTCGCAGAGCCAGGATTTCACTTCTAAGAAAGTAAAGAGCGTATTCTCTTTTCCGTGTTACGGAGCACATCGCCGTGAGAAAGGGTACCGTAGAAATTCTGAAATCAGTGCAGTCACCCTTAGTGCTTTCTCAGCGTAGCCCGTGCTAGTTGAGGCAGCCAAACAACGCGTGCCAAGTGTAAGGCCCCGACGCCCGAAACTCATCAAACTGCAAAGACTGAAATTTCACAAGCAACGCTACCGACAAAACCGAACTCACGAAAGCGCGAAGAAGAATCTTCTGTGCATTAGAGCTGGCTTGGAAGGCATACTCCTCACAAGCGTTAGCAGCTCTCAGCAGCCAACGACTAGACGCCGGGTAGACGGTCGGTCAAAGGAGAGCCAGCTCCAGCGGTCAGGTCAGCGCTTCCTATTCTCCTTATTTCAGATCGGAAGTCATAGGTACTGCACGCCAATCGGTTCGCTCCGCGAAGCTGTCGATGCCAGTCTCAGTCGATGCACTTGACTTGCACGCAGGGCCGGCGCTTCCACTAGGCAATCGTCTAGGGCGCTGGGCTCAAGGGGAGCTAGAAAAAACTAAAAGATAGCTTATATCTTTTGGTGAGTTGTTAATAAATTACACCAAACCACTTTCCGTATCAAAAATTGTTGGCAGCTTATTGAATAAATATTATAGGAAGCCGCTATGAAGAATTATCTGAACAGCGAAAGAGGAGCAAGTGGTGGCAGTTAGGAACTGTTTGCTGTGGCGGTGGGTGCAAAGGGGTTTGTGGACAGGTCGACGACCTCGTTCCTTGGGTGCATTGGTCTTAAGGGAACACGGCTGCGACAGGCAGCGAAAGAACTGGGCAGTGCAGCTGAAGCGTGCAGTGCCTGGATTTGGTCACAGTACTTAAGCCTCTCTAATGGAGTACCTAGCAACTAAGACTGGCTGGAGGGATGTCTTGCAGAGCCCCATGGAGTCGTGTATCTAGGATGCTCAGAAAAACGTTAGATTTGCTATCGTGAAGGGCTGCTAGAGAATCCATCCTGGTGCTAGAGAGTCCATTCCTTGCTTCAGCGGCGATTCAAGTGTCCAAGGCTTCTAGGTCCTGTAGTCCTCAAAGGCGCAAGGGGAACCCCGAGTCAAAGGCCTCAAGTTGCTGTGATCCTCAAAGGCATGACCTGCAGTGGGGCCTATCAAGCTCAAGTCAGGCTAGCTTCAAAGGTGAGTTAGATTAAAAGGCATTTTGTTGAAGATTATGTAACTCAGGCCCATAGAAACGTGCCTGCAGCAGGGTCCCTCTCAGCCCGTGGTCCTGAACTGGTGCACAAACCGCGAGTCTCTGCCGCTTGCTTTTGCCGATGCTTACGACAATGGCAGTAATATGAAAGGCGGGAAATGGAGTGCAGAAGAGGATACTGTACATAAATCTGTGTGCCTTCAATGCACCCTGCATGTCCACTCCCTGAATCTAGATGTAAATGGTGCAGCAAAGTGTTACCTGGAGGCTGTGAATTTCTTTACTTTGGTGGAGCAAATATTCAGTTTTTTCTCAGCATCTACTCGGCGTTAAGGAGTCCTTAAAAGTCACATCACTGATGCCAAAGATCTTACGGTAAAGTCGCTCAGTGAAACAAGATAAGTAGAACTGGTGCTCTCAAACCGCTGAGATACAACCTTGACAAAGTGTATGATGTTCTGATTGAGATATATGAAGATGCAAGTCAGAAAGTGTTGGCTAGAGCTATGACGAGATTTGAAGCGAAAACACTGGCCAATAACAAAGCAAAATTTCCATCTGTGGTATAGTTTCTTACCTGGTACAACATTTTGTTTTAGGTCAATATCACCAGCAAAGTCGTACATCAGACATCAACTGACTTGAGACTAGAAGTGAAACAGCTGGAAAACAGCAACAAGTACATCAGTACTCTCCGAAGTGAAGAGTGCTTCTATAAAGTATTGGCGGATGCAACTCAAATGACTAAAGAGTTGGAGATTGAAACCACTTTTGAAGCAAATCGACAATCGAATAAGAGAAGGCTATTTGATTATGAAGCACAAATGAGGCTGTACAGGATCTCAAGTAGAGCTATAAGGTTAACTTGTATTATGCTGTTCCAGATGTGGTAGCAGAATCTATAATAGAAAGGTTCAATCGGATTCAACAATGCAGCACATTGTTTGGGTTCCTGCACGATGCCTTCAAGATTTCAGACAGGCCCACAGAGGATATGCTTAGTGAGGTGAAAGGGAAGCGGGCGCCAGATATCCTAGGGCACCAAAATAAATTCTTTGCACCGGCCTTGCTTGCACGGTGAGGCCTGGGACGTGGGTCGCTCGCTGCCTCTTTCTCGCTGCAGACCGACGGCGTCGAGCTTACGGCTGCAATCTGGCACGCGGGGTCTCCCATATCGCTTTGCCTCACCGGGCGAGGCGTCGGCGCCGGCTGGGCGCCGTGTCGGGTCGGATCACGAGTCCTAGTGGCGAGCGAGCGACCTCCGACTCTTTCGTCGGCGATGAGTGGTAGCTTGATTCCTTTAATCGCCACTCCTCAGCCTTGAATTAAGAGCGCGAGAGCAGCGATTGCCCTCGTGACTTCACGTTTCGACAACGGGAAAGAGTGCTTTTACCAGGATTTCCTTGCAGTTAACGCATAGGTGACCGTAGCTGCAGTTATTGTCGCGCGAAACACACAACGTCCGCTGACGATCGCCACCACCAGTTTATTCACCATCCGCCGAACCAGGAGGAAGAGCTAAGGGGAAGCACAATTCTCTCCTCCATCCTGACTGTCCTTATTGCACCGCCTTCCCATTCCCTCCTCCAACTGCCCCCATTGTACACCACCAATATAGGAGCAGTGCGGCCAGCTTACAGGTCACATCAATCAACAGGCACAGGTTGCTGGCACGCTATACCGACCAAGTGAGGGTACATGCAGAGCGCGCTCGACGACAAGGTAAAGAGCTGCTCGGTCTTTACGAACCTGATACTATTTAACTATTTACTGACTATAGTGACTATCTAAAGGTTTACCAGCAAGACACGATGTATAGTAACGGCGGTTTAGTAAGCGATGGCCACAGCACCGTAGCGACAGTAAGATAGCTGGAGAAGTTAAATATAGTTAATTTAAATATAGCTAATTTAAATATAGCTAATTTGTATAGCACACAAAGAGAACTGAATAATCCTTCGGGCGCTTCACATATGCCACGGGACTCGAGCCACGACCTCGGCAAAACCTTGGTCGGGGCAAGCACCTTAACATGGGCATAATGTATCACCTCATAAAAGCAGTAATCACCACTGAATAATGCAAACCGGACCGTGGAACAATACTCTTGTTATTGTATAGTCAATTTTCAAAGCTAACAATAATTATATCCATATATACTGTAATAGCTACCAATACAACATACTACTATTGTATTTGTAAAAAAATACAATATATTGTAATTTTCATCGAAGCAAATACACTATATAAATATGCATTTTCACTGAGATTATTGTCGAATTTTGGTCATACAAATTATTTTTCGCTTCGATCCCTCACATCAGCGATTCAATATTCCTCCTCGTCAGTCTTTTTTCCTTCCTCTTCTTCTTTCTTTTCTTCGCCATTCCCAACTACAGCTACCTGCGCCAAATTCCGCAGATCTCTTGTTTTGCTTGAGTAAAACCAAAGCTTCTAAAGCTCATGGCAGCAGACTTCGACGTTTCTGAAAAAAATATCTGCTTGCTCAGGGAGAACAACCGTTCAACAACATTTTCGCGGCAACAGAAATTCGGTATAAAAGTAAGCCGATGCGGATGCCTGTTGCATACGCTGCGGCTTCAACGTTCGCACGCTACGTACGCTAGGAAAAGTGAAGATCGTCCATTTCGTCAGAATTATCACCACTGGATTGTGATGTCAACAGTGATTGAACAGAGGCAGTTTCACGTGAATCTAATTTACCTTCGCTCTCATTCTAGATCTTGATGATGGCTGTCCCAAACGAAGGACTGTGAACAATATCTGCAAAAGGTCCCATACACTTCTCTATGACTGGAATAAGACATGTGATTCGGCGATGGTTCCATCATGAGCTTAAAGTGCGAAAGTAACAGATTTGAAATCAGCCAATCAGGCCGCTTTTTGCTTATGAATGACATTTCTTTTCGTGACGCACGTACGGATCAATTCGGCAAGCTCGGTTTCGAATTATCAACATTAGGCAGCCATCGCTCAAATATTTCGGTCTTTAAAACTCCAAGCCGGTCACATTTCGTTTGACAGGGCACAATGATCTTGACAGATGCAGTCTACCGGACTTCTTGAGCGTAGACAACTTCGACATTAACGTCTCAACCAGTTCGGACTCGGATGCGAGAAATTGTAAGCTTCGACTGCCAAATTGAGACGATGACTACTGCAACACAGCAACGGCCGACCAAACAGACTAGTTGCTGCCGGCGTTTGTAGAGCAATGGTGACCAATCAGGCAGACTACTCGTTCGGCTGGTAGGTTGTACCAGTATTGCACAAATGAACTCTTCATGGTTGACAGTTGTGAAGACTGTCTCAACAAGCAATGTAGCAAATACCAGCAGGAAAACCTGGAGCTCACTGCCGACATCTTTTCCAGACAATATAATGAAGAGACCCAGATATGTGGTGAACACAAGTTATACAAACGACTACTAAAAATACGAATCGAAATTGCATAATAGCAAGGAACTTACCAATAAAAGTGGTCCAATCTTCTGAGCGGCTATCAAGCAAGAGGGCATATTGCGGTGGTGCACTTGCAAAAGCTGACATTTTCTTTTCAACTGCCGTGACCAATCGGAACATGTACTTCCTCAACGTCTTTGTGGAGATTTTGGATAGGCTGGTATTCGCTCTAGTATGTTCTTTTTCGGCTCGTGCCCGTCCATTGAATAGCAAAGAACTATTAAAATCAGCGTAAACGACTTGGTAAACAAATATGACCTACCCGCATTAACCGTAGCAAGTCACCTAGGGGTCCTGGCTCATAAGCTGTCAGATGGGCAATAGCATTTTAAAATATGTAAAGCCTCTAAATGTGTTCACAACCAGAAGCCATTGCCGACTGAAAGTTTTCAGACAGTTTAATTGGGAATACTGTGGGTGCTGTAACAAACGGGGTGTAGCGACTATCACGTTCGGTCAGAACTCGATCACAGACACTGCACTCGTAACGGTGCTAGTCCGCTGCTGACTCGCGGCAATTACCGGCGAAGCCTTGGAGTCACGGCTTTTATATATCTACATATATATGTGTGTGTGTGTGTGTGTGTGTGTGTGTGTGTGTGTGTGTGTGTGTGTGTGTGTGTGTGTGTGTGTGTGTGTGTGTGTGTGCGTGCCTTGCAGTCGCGGCTTATAGAGACTTATAGATGCAGCACCAACGCATGCAGGGGTGCTGACAGTAGCGGCAGCAACGGAGATATTTCTTAAGATAGCAAGTTCATGCAGTAGCCTGGCGAAGTCTATCTGACAGCGACATAGGGCTACAGGCTTCCCGAACCGTCAATAAGTAATAGGAAGTAATAAGAGCACGACAGCTCTCTTGCGGTGCAAAGCCTAGAGGACAACTCATCCCAGCTGCTATGGCACAACTGCCTAAGGCATGGCTCCGGCTTTTATGCTGCCTATCAATAGATTATCACGTAATGGGTTTCTAGACGAAATATTTCAGGAACTGTGAAATATGCGTTCCTTGTTAGTCCTAACCTGGATAATTTAGCGCGCCGCCGTTGCAGTGCTGCGAGTCAATATCGTCGGGTACTCAAAATAATGAAATGGTATCTAGAATTACTCGGACACTGAATCATTAAGTTGTTTTAAGTAAACTGGACGCATTTAGGAGAAAGCACGTCTCACTTGTTCTCGCTAAGCCGCCAGAACAAAGAAAAAAGCTGCACGACTGCTGTAATTTCAGCGAATTTCGGTCACGCCTCTCCACGTCACGGTTTGGCCACTATGGCAATTCTTGACTAGGGCGCCTTCGACTGATGAGGCTTATTGGCTTTTTTCGGCAGCTTAGCAAATTCTGAGACATAACCCTAGCTCTAGAGAGGGAGAGAGAGAGAGAAAATGAGAGAGCGAGACGGGAGAGAGAGAGAGAGAGAGAGAGAGAGAGAGAGAGAGAGAGAGAGAGAGAGACGAAGAGAGAGAGCGAGAGTGAGAGTAAGAGAAAGACAGCTAGACAGGCAGAGACAGAGACCTATGGATCCAGTAAGTGCCAACTACTTGAGGACTCACGCAATCTTTACGCAACGGCACGCAACCCTAATGCTGCCGACCCACTGCTGCGGGCTCTTTGCAGACTCAAGCAATGAACGACATTTTCACGCCAATGACAACGAGCTCTCGCTAGCCTTTGACCTTCCCAAGTCTTGCTCCTCATCCGAGTCACTTAATTCCCTCGCTTGCAGCCTGCATCAATGAAATTGGAATTTTGATGGCTACTAAGCTCCTAAGACTTAACGAGAATAAGACAAGCATAATAGTTACTAGAAAACCTAGTGCCAACCAAAAGTTGGAAGACCGAACCCTCAAGATTTGTTCAGCTAAAGTCACTACCTAACGTCTACTCTTTCCTGCCGCTTCTTCCGCGCTACCTCGACTGCTACTGCTTCAGCTATGCTTCTCGCTTTCTCTTTGTTTCGTGAGATGAAGTTGTACGGCTACCGCAAGCGTACCGAAAGCCGCCTAGGTTTTAAATGAGCGATAAAAAATTCTCCTGCGTTAAAACCCACTTAGTGTCAGTAGCTCCGTGGAGTTACAGACTGAGATACATTACATTAGTCCTGGACCCGAACGAGGTGTGGCAGCGTAGGCGGTCTTAAAAATTTAAAAAAAAATTTGAAATCACGCAGTCGTCAAAAAGAGCACCCCAAAAATTACAAGCTTTCGACAGTGATCTTGTTGGAGGCAGCACCATCTGTTACTGCTTTCGGCCTAGCACATTCCACGAGCTCACTCTCACGGGCACCCCGCTCGTAGGCTCGGACGTGGAAGCCAATCGCGGAGCCGGTCATGTGACCCTCGCAGGTCTTTAGCAGCGTTTATGCGGTCGTCTTGCTTCATCCGTGCATCTTTCCTGCGTCGATGTGCCCGTCCATCGATCTGACGGAACGCCATTACCCATTCCTCTCCTCCACGCCGATGCTTCCACCAGAAATCGCAAGTTCCAGGCGCTACGCTACGCTCGTGATCGAGTCGCTAGCAACTCGCTGGCTTCTTGCCACCTTTAGCGTCAGAAATCTGTGTAAACTTTGTCTGTTTTGTTGTGCACACGTGCTAGCTTTTGGGGGCAGTTTACCATGGTGAGCCGTGATGGCACACTAGGTAAGACGGTTGCTTTTCACGACTTCGGTCCCACGGTCTTAGGTTCGAATCCTGCGGTGGGCGATCCTTTATTGCCGCTACAAGGGGTGGTGGTGGCCGTAAAGGCTCTTTTGTCGCTATACAAAAGAGCCTGTTGAATCAGCTAGTAATGCAGTCACCAAAATGCAGCCTGACTCCACGAGGCGGTTACCTTCAGACTAGCCAAAGCACTTCAGATTAGGAACGAGAAGTCGCTATTTCCACAGTGCCTATAGAGTTTTCCTGCGACGATTTCCGTGTTATCATCATTAAGTTTAAGGAAGTTGGCTGACATCCAAGATCTTACGTTTGCAAGGCAGGTATTTAGTTCATCAATCGGCCCCATCATTAATCTATGCCGCAGCAGATTCTAAAATTTGAATGAGAAATACATCGGGTTGCAGTCGGCATATAAGTGGTAACCGATGCCGCAGACCTTATCATAATAATAATAATACGATATTTGAATAGCGCCCTCAAGAGAAATTTTCTCCTTCTAGGCACTTCACATATTCTGTAAGGAAAGCATATCAATATGGTTCGTGATGACATGCACAGCATCAGCACCCATGAATGCACAAAGGGCAATTCAAACCTACCCAGAAAATGCTGTGAAGAACAGGTGTTCGTTCAGCTTCTTTTACAGGTAAAACGGGGATGTCGTGGGGGTAAGCGGGTCTCTGTGGCGAAACTGGTTAGCGCGTACGGCTGCTAACCATAAGGTTGGTGGTTCGAGCCCACTCAGAGACGTTCATTTTGTTGAGCCATGATGACATACTAGGTAAGGCGGCTGCTTTTCACGACCTCTCCCCCCCCACGAGGTCGTGGGTCCGAATCCTGCGGTGGGTGATCCTTTATCGCTGCTGCAAGTGGTGGTGATAGCCGTTAAGGCTCTTCTGCCGCTATATAGCCTCTCTAGCACGTCACGCGTTGAAAGTGCTCGCTCCGACCAATGTCTGGCTGAGGTCGTGGGCTCGAGCCTCGAGGCATATGTGAAGCGCCTGAATAGGGATTAAGTTCTCTTGGGGCGCTATACAAATGAATTACATTTTATGCAAAAGAGGCTGTTAAATCTGCTAGTACGTCGTGATGTCAGTTGGGAGTGAGTTCCATGCTCTAGGAGCACACGAACTGAAGGCAGCCTCCAAAGGATTTCAGGTTCCTATGAAGTGTAGCTAAATGATCTGAGTTAGAAAAGCGAACGGTACGATGCCGCGGCGAGTATCGTTCGTATAGCCAGGCGTAGCCTGCAGCAGTTAAGGTAGGCACGAGCCGGCCGCGTCAACTGGGCGTATGGGGAACTGTCCGATTGTACGCCGAAGCTTCTCAGCTTTTACTAAGCGACTGTCGAATATATGCAGTGCATGAGGCATCGTGAAACTAGTGAGTCGTAGGATGGGCAAGAAAGAATACAAGCCATCTATCGCAGCTTGCGAATTGCGAGTGGGGTTGGCCGAGTATTGAAGTGGCGTCAACGCCGGGGCTGCGCTCCGTACAGGAGGCCCCGGGGTAAACAAGACTGGGCTACACTTACCGCAGCCTTTAACGACCTTGTCACGAGCCTCGGAGGGGGCGAAACCGAAGCTCGCCGCATCAGCGGTCCTGAAACTTCGAAGGGCGGCGAAGAGCGGAAACGCCTGAGATAGTCAAAGTGGGCTTACCAATTTTACATCTTGTCGTTTCATAAATTATACATATATTGAATTTCTCAGTTTAGCGTGCAAGAGGTTAGCCATTCCAAAGCGAATAGCGGACTTGACGCGCAGTTATCCCCGTCTGACAATTGCCATATATGACGATCGCCAGAGGGCGTTCGTCAGATCTCCGGTACACGTGAGTTCGTCGGTTAGACAGCGTGTTCGAGACAATTTATGAAGATGCTGATTTCATCTGCGAGTCAAAGTAGTCGTTTGGCAAAAGCTATGGGACTTGTCATGCGATGTGATGCTTGTCGAAGTGCAGGAACGGTAAGAGCCGCTTGTTTTATAATGCCCGAATTCTGGCGGTACAGTGGCATGGCCGTCCGTCGTCTTTAGGCCGCTTACTGCGCCTGTCATGCTAGCACTTACTAGTTTACAATATAGACCTAATTTAATCATATTATTTTAATAGCCTAAGCTTGATAGCGAGATAACACGCGGACTGCCAGGCCGTGAAGGCTCTGCATGGAATCTTCCAGATAGGGCAACGAGTATTGCATAAGGCCGGTTCAGGTGCTTGGTCAATAAATGCTAGGTTGCCTGCAGTTAGAAAAACTCACTTTGACGTATTTTGAGACGACATGGGTTACTGTTGCTTTATTTATAGCTGAGCTGATTTTTCGGACCTTATTTCTACCTGCTCGGTGAGAAGGCATGAGCTCTCACCCTGTCCTAACCGCCCTATCGTCGCTTGAACCGGCTTTATCTTCCATCATGAACGTTCTGAGCGGAACTTATCTGACGTTAAGAAGTACTAAGGTTTTCGGATACTGCACGGGTTGATAATAGCCGGACCGGCAGCTTGTAATCGAATCACCAACTGGCCGATGTAGTATTTGTTGCATCAGCGGCCGCCGTCGAGAAGTTCTCCGGATTTCATCACTTCGATTGTCGTTTGCATAATGAATGTTGGACAGTGGTCGAATATTTTGTTAGTGTTATGTCTACAATAGCCTAGTTACTTCTTACCAGAATGAATCCTGGCATCCACTAAGCAGTATCCTGTTTCGTTGTCGCACTGTCATATTTGATTATAGCCAGCGTGTTCAAAGCTGTCGTTAGTCGAAATGTTATGAGTATCACCGCAACGTCGAGAAACCGCTTATGATGTAATGTCCGAATGGTCGTATTGCATTGGCGAAGTATGGAGGCCTTTACCTAGTAGGAAGTAGGCAGATACTTAGCTCGCCTACCAGAGGGCTACTTCTCATAAACCAGGGTTTGAGTTGTTTTGTGTCAGATGTGCATTTGCACGTGCTTGGCAAGTTGGTGGTGCTGTGATGTGGATATACTTCTGATGTCGTTGTTTGTATGTTGGCAGTTGAATAGGCCGGAATTCACTGCGTTTTGTGTTGCTTTAGAATCAGATCAGCTGTTTGTGCCAGAGAAAAGTAGAACTGCTATCTAGATATTAGTGCTCTTGTGTATACTTTTTGATTTTTCTCATACTTGGATGTATGTTTATAATCACATTGTGATAGCAAACCTTGGGTTGGTGAATCAGAATGCAAGCATAGCTTGTAAAAGCAGCATGATTTCATTTCACAACAGCCACCATTTGGTAAAGCGTTGATGGCCTGTTACTATATTAAAACGAGCCATGTGAAGTAAAATTATGGACATTTCCTTAAAGGGTTCACTTATTTGTTAATTCTGTGCTGCATGTTTTTGTCTTGCACTTATACATTCGCCAAGTATTTGGTTTGGATTTTAGCTTGCAACCCAGCTGCCCGTAAACAGATGGTTTGCTGACAGCATTTCAAAGCGACTATAGTAAGTTTGTTGCCTTTTGTAATTTTACTCAATATATTGTGCCCATGACGCTTGTCACTCATACGATCCTGTTTTGTAGCTCAGACAAAGTCAAGGGTACCGTGATTGGTATAGACCTCGGTACAACAAACTCGTGTGTTGCTGTTATGGAAGGCAAGCAGGCGAAGGTGCTCGAGAATTCGGAGGGTGCTCGCACTACACCATCGGTTGTGGCTTTTTCGACGGACGGTGAAAGATTAGTCGGGATGCCTGCTAAACGCCAGGCCGTGACAAATCCACAAAATACCTTCTATGCAACCAAGAGGCTTATTGGCAGGCGATTTGATGAGCCCGAGGTCCAGAAAGAGATGTATGCCATTACTTCCTTAACGTTTACTGCTGCTTTGCTTTCACTGCTAGGACCAGGGTGCAGTTCAGTTTGCTTGCTGCTTCAGGAAACAAGTGTCGTATAAAATCACGAAGGCTTCGAATGGCGATGCATGGGTGGAAGCTCATGGCAAGGTCTATTCACCGAGTCAGGTGGGCGCTTTCGTGCTCATGAAAATGAAGGAGACTGCAGAAAGTTACCTCGGCTCGACAGTGAAAAATGCAGTGATCACTGTGCCTGCATATTTCAACGATTCGCAGCGCCAGGTAGGCATGTGTATGAGTCAGCCAGCATCGTCATTTTAGGCACCGGGCCATGTGCGCCTGTTTCATCCCACTAGTGACCCTGAGTGAATGATAATGTCTCTGGCACTACTATCCTTGGTGAAGTACTGCCAAAAGTTAGCATTGCCTCCTTACTTTTCTCCTCTTTTACTTTTTATTTTTGTAGCTCTGCTAGAATTTAGTGGCGTTCACTTTTTAGCCACCCTGGTTTGGCTCAGGGGTAAGGCGCTTGCCTCTTAACGATCAAGGTTGTGGGCTCAAGCCCTGCTGCACATATGAAGTACCTCGATAGACATTGAGGTTCTCTTAGGGTGCTATACATAATGAGATATATTTTTTGTAGTCGACCCTAAGTTTCTACAAATGCACTTCACTCAGCTAAGGGGTCGACAACAGTGTGTAGTAATTTTTCACTTTGCTAATTGAGTGGTTAGCTGTTCAATGTATCTATACCTTCTTTTAGAAGCTGTCATTCGATATTTTTTCAAATGAGGCTGGTAAATCAGTTAATAATAATTTGTTTACTACATCGTTGGTATCGTCAGTCCTCATTGGCTTACTGATTTTATGGTAGCAGTTTTCAGATTAATTCTGTGATGGCAGTTAGTTCTGGCAATTCGTGCAATTTCTAGTACTGATGTTACATTCGATAGTCCACTTAGTATGATAGTTATGAGCAAAATAGCCACACTTTTTGCCTCTTCCTGTTGTACCTTATGATTTTGCCAACTTGACTGAACTCGTATATGGTTTTTAATGGGATTTGATCTGCCTTTTTTACGTTTATGTTGCATATTTTTTTAGGCAACTAAAGATGCTGGCCAGATATCAGGTCTCAATGTTTTGCGAGTTATTAATGAACCTACGGCTGCTGCTCTCGCTTATGGCATGGATAAGACAGAGGATAAAATGTAAGTCACGGTCTTATGGGGGCTCTTTAGTTTTCGTGGTTAACCAGAAATCTGTTGGTCTGATTTTGCTTTTTTTTTTTCATTTTTCAGCATAGCCGTATATGACCTGGGTGGTGGTACATTTGATATTTCCATTCTGGAGATTCAGAAAGGCGTGTTTGAAGTTAAATCGACCAACGGTGATACATTCCTTGGTGGCGAAGATTTTGACAATTCTCTGCTAAGATTTCTCATTCAGGAATTCAAGAAAGAATCGGGATTGGATGTTACTAAGGACCCAATGGCTATGCAGAGGCTGAAAGAAGCAGCAGAAAAGGCAAAGATAGAATTGTCATCATCCCTGCAGGTGTGTAGGTCTACCGATACATGTGGCATTCCCGAATGAGATGCCTTACTGTCCCTTGACAATCGGTGTTGTCCACATGAGAATATCTTCTTTGCATCTGCTACTCAAATCTCTCTTTCGACCTGTCATCATTGGTAGAATGCTACAACATTAGCTGACATGGTCGACGAGTTTGCACCTTTTGACTATGTGCATGTCTGCCCTTGCCCAGACGGCCTATGGTTTACCTCCGACATAAAACGAGCTAGGTCTACTAAAGCCAAGCTTGAAAAAGCATGAAAGATCAGGACTGACTGTCCATCGACAGGCATAGGATAACTACTGTAGATTGTACCAATCGATCCTTGCAAAGGCCAAGTCAAGCTTCTATTTAAAAAAAATTGAATCATAGATACACAATCCAAAAATGTTTATGTCTACGATCAACCGGTTAGCTCCTTACACACAAGGTTAGAGTCCATTCCTAGGGTGGCAGATTCCCCCTAGGAATCATGTCCTTCAACACCGTGTAGCTCCTCAACGTCTGCATTCAATGAGGCCACGAATGCCCTCATCCTTAAGTTCATATCCCAATCGAAGAAGAAAACCTCTAGATCCTATTCCCGCTGTCCTGCTTCTATATTGCGTAGACGTGCAATAAATATGTCATTGGCCTCGGGTCATGTCACTGAACCTATTAAGAAAAGAGTGTAGTCAGGCCATTAAAGAAAGCAATACAAGGCCGAGGGAACTCGAGCAACTTCTGCTCAGTCTTCCTTCTAGCGCTCCTATCGAAGACACTGGAATGAGACGTGGCAGATCATGTGAACTCATTCGTATATTGAAACTTCAAATCTTGCTAGTTAAGTTCCCGTCTGGTTTTAGAGCTAATCACTCTACATCACAGCATTGGGTGGGTTAATGTGATTCGTTCATTGTGTGCTTATGGGCGCTGACATTGTTCATGCTGCCACTAACTATATTGACATGCTGACCCTGTGCATGTCACCACTATCTTATGCTATACTTGTTATTAAGCATGCTACAACTAAACATTGGACCGTGCTTCCTTTTCAACGTGTTTAAAGTGCTTAGAGATAGTTTTCGGGGGCGCTATACAAACATAGTAATATTATTACTGCAAGTTGGTGGTTAAATTACTGTGACTCATCCATCGCGTTGTCCCTTTGATACCTATTATTTTAAAAAAAAAAATTTTTCAGACGGATATCAACTTGCCTTATCTTACTATGGACAAAAGTGGTCCTAAGCATCTTAATATGAAGCTTAGCCGTTCTAAGTTTGAAAGTCTCGTGGACGACCTGATCCGTAGGACGGTTGCTCCTTGTCAGAAGGCCCTGCAAGATGCCGAAGTAAAGAAAACCGACATTGGAGAAGTCATTCTTGTCGGAGGTATGACAAGGATGCCAAAGGTAAGCAGCTGACACCAAGGGACCCAGCATCCAGTGCTTTAATGTCTTGTGATTAGATTTACAGTATCTTGACTGTTTCAGAGAGTTGGGGCTCATTTATTTTGTTCTTGGCAATGCATTGCTTGATGACCTAGTCCTCTGTAATGCCATACATAAATGAGGCGTTGCATTTCAGATAGGAATCGGCATTTGGTCCGACACCAGCTGTTGACACAATACCGATAGTCTGTTGAGCCCAACTGCATATCCATGTAGGTCATCGCTCGTGTGGGTTTTTTTTACAGGTCCAGCAAACCGTCCAAGACTTGTTCGGCAAAGTGCCTAACAAGTCGGTGAATCCCGACGAAGCAGTAGCAGTAGGAGCTGCTATTCAGGTATTTCTGATTGCTTGACGACACTAAGCTTCAGTTATGAGCAGCAGCTTGACATTTGTAAGGCGAATTGCTCACCTGTGCACTAGTTGATATGCTGCTGTGAACCGTCTCTCAGGGAGGCGTTCTTGCCGGTGACGTGACGGATGTGCTGCTCCTCGATGTTACACCGCTATCGTTGGGTATCGAGACACTCGGTGGTGTGATGACAAAGCTAATCCAGCGCAATACTACAATTCCGACTAAGAAAAGCCAGGTGTTCTCAACAGCCGCTGATGGGCAGACACAGGTGGAGATTAAGGTCTACCAGGGCGAGCGCGACATGGCTCAGGATAACAAGCTTCTCGGTCAATTCCAGTTGGTAAGAGACAAGGAGGACCCGTGTGCTGCTGCTTAGCTTGCGTTTCGGACGTGTTTGTGGGATGACTGCAGTGGCTGATAGTTTTTTTTTGCCAGCGGTTTGTTTTCGCGTATGGCTGTGTTCGTTTTGCTACAGCATCTGGAGTCTTCCATCCTTAGGTTGGAATTCCGCCTGCGCCTCGAGGCGTGCCTCAGATTGAAGTTACGTTTGACATCGACGCTAACGGCATAGTTAACGTCTCAGCTCGCGACAAGGGAACCGGTCGAGAGCAGCAAAGTAATCACGAGCTGCATCGCGTCCGTGTGCATTTTCTACTCATACCCCTTTGCATAAGTTGTTTTCCTTTGCAAAAGTGTTTTTTATTGTATATACCAGACAGGCAGATCTAACCGAATCGGTGTCAGGTACTGTTGGTCTAATGACGAAGCATTCATTTTAGTTGTTATCCAGTCTTCGGGTGGTCTCAGCAAGGATGAAATTGAGAACATGGTCAAGAAAGCAGAGAAATATGCTGCTGAGGATGCTAAGCGAAAGGTGCAGTACCCATTCTTTGTCTGTACGTGAGCCTGTGTACTGCATAGTAAAGGCTGAAAACTATTCTTGTCTCTTGTTGTCACTGTAGGAAAAGGTAGAAGCTGTAAATCAAGCTGAAGGTACAATTCACGACATTGAGACCAGGATTGACGAGTACAAAGATCAGGTCCCGGCTGATGAGGTACTTGACTTGTACCGAGTCGCACGGTCCATGCGTTCATTCACAAGTGCTCCAAATGAGCTAATACATGTTGTCGCCTTTTCAGCGTGAAAAAATCAAAGCTGGCATCATTAAGGTTCGTGAGATGATTGCTAATAAGGATAATCATACTGCAGAAGCTATTAAGGAAGCCACGAATCATACTCAAAAGGATGCTCTCCATCTTTTCGAGCTGGCATACAAAAAGGTAACGTGACGCTGTGGTCTCATGTGTTGCTCCCATGTTGTCAGGCCAATGGGCCAGGGTTACTTTTAAATGCTCTCACTACTGTATGCCATACCGATGTTGTTTACATGGTTTTATTCTTCTGCTCATGTCATCTACGTCTTATCTTTTAACCATTATAGGCTAATAACCAATTTTGGCTAAACCCTGAAACAAGTTCGGCTGATTTCATATAGCTTCAGAAAATCCTTGGTTTGGGCCAACCCTCCCTCCCCGCTTCCCTGTTTGCGCTGGGAAACCAAGGATTGCCTCTGCTCTGCCTCGCCGTGGGTCTTGAGGAATGAACATCTTACTCATAAGCTAAAACCTGGGGATCTCAGCTCTGCCAATTAAATTGTTACTGCTTTGGCTGTCAGAGGTCACTCTACTACAGACTGCTGAAAAGTTAAAAATATTTAACCTTGTGCCCGTCCTCGTGGACCTAACTGTCTTCCCAATATTCCACGTGAGAATCGTCGAAAGTATGGCAGCTACAATCCGTACCCACATGCCAATGGCTTGGGATGCACACACACTGTGTGACCCTTACAGCTGGCTACAAGTGCTCCGAATGCCCTTACGACCTAAGGAAGTGGTTAGCTCAGGAATCTGCAGAACTCCTGCATTCGAGTTGCACTGGACTGCTGTCAGAACTGGTCGTGCGATGGCTTCGATGTGACATGTAGTGCCCATCCAAAGAATGTAGTAGCATCACATTGTGCGCAAAATGAGCACCAAGAAGCCCACAATTACCAACAGTGTCAAACGTTACCTAAAGCTCGATTATGCTAGTACCACACGATGTATGCAGTAAAAAAAAATCGTACATCGCCTATGTAATTTCGAAATTTAAAGAGCTGGAAGCTGTCACGATGTCGCCAGAGATGCACCTGCCCTGGAGCTTGCTCATTATTTATAGAGAATCTGAAAAGCAGAACAATTGCCGTAGCTGATCTCTGCCAAGTTAGAATTAGAATTCCGTGTACAGTGATTTTTCTTATATCAACCTTAGTTTCTTCTTGCCTCTGAAATCGCATAACACGATTTTGTAGATGTCAGCAGACCGGGAAAAGAATAGCTCGTCATCGAAAGACTCGGCATCTTCACAAGATACTGAAGAGAAAAAGGAAGGAAAGAATTAGGAAAAAATCACGATTAAATTTGTGAACAATTGTCGTGTGGACTGTTGATGTCCGGTGTACGGATGGCACCAGTTTTAAATAATCCAACATATGTATATATATGTGTATCAGCCTTGCATGCCGTGCATCATTTTTATTGTATGTCAGCGGCTTGGCTTAGAATAATATACTGACTTACAACTGTTTTATCAGTCATCTGGAACAGCAAAATACATGCATAATCAGGTTTTTGCTAAATTCTGTGCAAGATATCGGCAAGCAAAACTTCTGGCTGACCAGTGTTGTATCTACATCGTCTGTTATGCTTTGCCTGCTTTCTTCATCGCCTGAAACAAGAGTGGATCGCATGGACTGCTGCTGCAGACTTGTGACCGAGGCGTTTGAGCTCGACTGGTAGGCAAATCTGTTGCGCTCACTTACATCCAACATCGTGGAACCCATTTGTGCAGGGGACATGGTGACGATGACGTTGGCATTACGTAATGATTCAATCTTCTCAGCAGCTCCGCCTTTCCCTCCTGAGATTATGGCACCAGCATGTCCCATTCTGCGACCTGGTGGTGCTGTCTGCCCAGCAATGAATGATACCACCGGCTTCGCATTAGGGCCCTGAGTTAAACAAAAAACGACCCAGTAAGTGACCTCGAAGCTGATTTTGAATTCATTTGCATGGTTACACGAGATCCTGCTTACTGTTGAAATATGTGGAAGTTCTTTTAATGACTATATTTGACAAGGCACACTTATAAATTCAGAACAAAAGTTATAGGCTTGTACCGTGAATCTGTTGACAGACCATCACTTGACAAGGCTACAATATTCAAGGGTGCTTATAAAAGGTGGCAAAGGTTTGTTGGTGGGGGCTGAAGCTCCACTAGAGAGAAGGCCAATGTCGACTTTTGGGTACACCTGCTCAGCCCTTAGCAGAGCCAGCCATTAGATCACAGGAGCATTCTGTTCCCAGGTGCGGCACAATCATCTACGAACAATATGCTAAACGATTTACAAGCAAGTGATATTAAATCGTTTCTCAGGTGGTTGTGTGCAGCCGTCAAATACGTAGTTGCTTGCTGGAGCTTCATAGTAAGCTGACAGTTTCATGGTCGTAACAATCTATTAAATAACAAATTGCTATATAATATACGTGGGTGCCGAAAATGTACCTGGGCGCCGACTGCACTAAGTACATAACTCGGACGAATTTTGTCATGCACTGTAGGGACCTGCTTGCCTGTCTAGATACTCAGCTACGTATAAGTACAAAAACATTACATGTACTCATGCACACACAAAACGGTTTACCGGGTGCATTATAGTCGCTGGAGGTTTTCTGGCCCTGGCGATACGACTAGATTTCTACATCGCACCAACTAACTGTTAACCTATAAAACTGGCTGCCGACAATCGCCTTGGTCGAACTGTCAGAAGCGAAAACACCACATCGGCCATTTTACCATACCAATGGGCCGAACAGGTGTCTGCACTTGCAGATTATCTTACTTGCAATGTAAGCAGCTCACGGTTTTTCGGCATGCACCTAGGAAAGTGAGATGTGATATTCTTGCACTCACTCGGGAGAACCTACGTGGAGCTGTTCTACGGCGATCTCGTGCCATGAGAAAGACGAAGGAGATTAGCAACGAAATGTATCAAATCGTATTACATAAAAACATGGGTCTAGACAGCGTGAAGGTGATGAAGCTTGGAATTACCGAAGAGAGTTTCAAAGTCAGACCTTGGTTGGTCTGCCACTACTCTTTCCAATGCCTCAGATATGAGCAGCAGTAGTGGGAGTAGTAGCTTGAGTTCTCTTGGTGTAGTGTCGCTTTGTGACTTAAGAAATAGTCTTTTTGAAAGCTACAGAGTCAAGAACTGAAGCTAAGGACATTTATTATGTTAGTAATGCATGGCAGCTGTGGAATTATTTCTGTATTCGGTCAGGTAGGTTGCAATACGTGTCACCAAACGTCCTTTTATATTTTCTACAATCGTGGATATGTAAAGCAAAACCTATCCGACCGAAGTCAGAAATAATGCTAGGGCTATACAGGGTAATACAAGCAGAGCTGGACTCGCAATCAAATTTCACTGATAAGCGAATTAATTGCCGAGTTAAGGAATTTAGAAGGTGCGAAACTACAAAGCAAGCACTCGACCATCAAGGTTCATCAATTGGGGATGCAAGTCACATATGATACTGGGATCAGTAACTTTTTATTTGCAGATATGTTGCTTCCGATTTACCTCAGGGTTAGACATGGTTCGCATTACCATTTTTTTTAATTTTACGTGACGTCAGAACTTCCGATCCCATTTATAACATGTCTTTTGAAAGGTAACATAAACAAATATTCGATTGTTGCACCAATTTTAAAAGGATTTTCTTAACTTCCCCCATAAAAAGAAGCAAAAAACGCACCCATTTCTCACAGCACTTGCTAGGTCCTTGTGATAAGTCCTCTATGTGCTTATTCGTGCTGACAGTGCATGTCACCACTAGCCATAGCTGCATGTTGATATTGTGCATACTACGACTTAACACAAACCGTATGGTCGTGCTTCCTTTGAAGCACGTGTAAATGCCTAGAAAGAGTTTACGCTCTCTGAGGTTGCTATACAAATATATTATTACTAACTCACTACTAGCGGCTCTTCCTACACGTGCAAATTGAAACTTGGTGCAAAATTCGGCAGCTAAGATTGTATTGTCATGAAAGTCACCACTGCCACTACATACCACTTCTCTCTGACCGGAACTGGCTTCCCATCAAGCAGCATATTGAGTTCATATTTCTGTCACTGACCTTAAAGTCCCTCAATTTTCTTGCTCCAGCCTTCTAATTTGGGAAGACTTCCTTCTCAGGCTTTATATCCCACCACTGGTTTTCCTGACTGCAGGTGCGTTAGACGTGCCGGTGTCTATAGCCAAACTCAAATCCTTTGGAGCCCAGTGCCTTTATTTCATGTGCTACCAAAGCCTGGAATTCCCTCCCCAACTGACGTTACATCTCCCAAATTGATGAAAATTCAAAAACAGATTTAGTTCTCTTAAGGTGCTATTAGTTTTGTACTATTATATCCTTATATTATAAACCGCATAACCTCACCTCGGTAAATTTCGTTAGAAGGGCTGAGAAGCCGGCAAGAATCATGTCCGACAACCCAACGGAATAGAAATAACATTTGCATCATGGGCTACAGTAGCCACAAAGATTTTGGAGCAAGTCAGTAAACTGTGCTGTGCATACCATGCAAGGCATGCGATCTGAAGAATGCTGCTGCTATGTCACAAAACAGATGTTAAGTAGCTAAGCAGGCCACGATCAACGAGCACTTCTTTCTGTCAAACACTGTCGGGTTACCTTAGCACTCAACAAAACCCAGTTTTTCAAAAAGCAATAGACAAGGCTACCTTGTTGTGCTCTGTTAAGTAATCAGCTGCTCGCTCTTCAGCTTGGCCACCAATCTCACCAATTAGAATGATGCCTGTAAGAAGATAAAGTAGGCACACAATAATCTGCAAAGCTTAATTTGAACGTCCTACGGAGCAGTGTGATGCAAGCAATTACATGGACATAGTTACCATCAGTCTCCGGATCACGCAAAAGCACATCGAGGCAGTCGATGAAATTCGTTCCATTAAACGGATCGCCACCAATTCCGATGCAGAGCGACTGGCCAAGGCCCACTTGCGTGGTTTGATGTACGGCTTCGTAGGTTAGAGTGCCTGATCGAGACACTATGCCAATGCGGCCCTTGCGGTGGATGTGCCCCGGCATGATGCCGATCTTGCACTCACCAGGCTATAACGGCAGCATGCAAGCTAGAGCTCAACGGCAGCAGCAGCAGCATTCTTTACAGGGAGCAATCAGTCGTACATTTGGGAATTCAACATTCGGTTACCTTGATTATTCCGGGACAGTTGGGTCCAATGACCCGTGTCTTGCTCTGGCGCAGCAACCGATGCTTCACGCGCACCATGTCTAGCTGCGGTATACCCTCAGTGATGACTACACACAGTGGTATTTCAGCATCGATGGCTTCAAGCACGGCTGCAGCTGCCGCAGGGGGTGGGACATAGATAACCGTGGCTGTTGCACCAGTGGCATCAACAGCCTGAAATAAAGAGAGAGACAATTCTACTGCCACAGGCCAAAAATAAGAGGACACAGCACTGCGTGGCAGGCCTGTCATAACACCGGCATGAGTAGTCTTAAGTTTGCTGTTAGGTGCCAAAAAACAGGCACATACAAATGACTTATGATTTCTTTTATGGCAAGCTTCATTAGGCTTGTAACACAGCCCAACGTTTACTACAGTTCGGTGTTAACAACAGTATCTTTTGCAAACAGCAGCACACCCGATTCTTCATAGCTACGATTGATACTATTTTGCAAAAAAAGTCGATTACGTGTCACAGCCACAAGGGAGGGGATGTGCTACGTCTAAGCAAGGTGCAAGGTGCTTTACCAATCGTGCTTTCAGATTAAGTAAAAGGCCATGTCATACCGACAGAAAGAGAGACATAAATTAAAAAACCTGTGCCTACCTAGAAGACCATACCAAATGAGTGCTCAAATCGTCGTGAGATAGAAAACAAATATCAAGTTTAAGGCCACGGGATGTCTCCACAGGATAAACCCTCTGCAGGGCTTTTATTCTCGATGAAAGCACAGCTGCACTGAGAGATGGAACCTTGCAGAAAGCAGTCAACCGAGTCAAACGCTTACGCCAGCGACCTTCGGCATGATAGCACAAACCTCAGGTGTCACCCTTCGCAGACCACGGACAAGCAGCTATGAGCAGGAGTTCTGTAGTTGTGCAGTGTGAGCAGCACTCTTGAACAGCCATGACTGCATGTCTACATGGCCCGGTGGACTGATCTCCAACCATTGCTACTGAGATTCTTGAGAGGGGGCCGACTGCTGACCACACTGGCCGATTATTCCTCATATCCCAGTTGTTAGTCATCACCTACGAGCATACTTTGTATTTGTTCAGGTCATCGAAAACTATTGGTTGCATTTTGCGAACATTCTATATCGAGTCAACCCACGTGCAGTTAAGTGGGATATCTAAAGGTCTATCTGAATATCAAACACTTGTCACTTCCACTGTCAAGTCATAACATAGCTGAAGGTTGATGACAGGACAGTGAAACGGGTAGCAAGTTCTAAGTGCATGCTCTGAAACTGATAATTACTTTTATACTCTGTTCAAACAGTGTCTACAGTAGGCTACAGGTCGCAGAGGAGGACGAGCACAGCTTTGAAATACGACAAAGCAAAGTATGCTTACAAATCGGACGAGTATTCTTTCACCTAGTCGGTTTATTTTATCACAACTAATTCAAACCTGAAACTGTCACTTCTGTACGAATCTGTGAATCGAGCCCAAAATCTGTGGGAGGGGGACAAATCTTCAAAAATGTTCTGTTTTTCGTAGGCCATACATCTAACAGCAACTTTTAAAATCGACGAGTCGTAATAGTTCTAAGCACCCGTTATTACAATTGTAAATACACGACTGGCATGGTGGGTGATTAGGTGGCCCTTGGTTCTTAAATACAGCTTACTGCCTCGTAAGCTTACAAAGATCGAAAACCTCCGGTAGAGCAAAGCGTACACACCAGGTCTGCTAATTCTATGAAATCGGCGTTTGCCAAATATGGCATGACCGTTTGCCGAACGGCAATCAAGATCGGCTACTGTTTGCTACTGCATTCCAGGCAGCCGTGAGCAAAGGGCTAACGGCTCAAAATGACGAGCATGTGCACAGCGAGGCAGCAAAGCCAAATGCCGCAGCCATGTGAAGGAGCACTGCACACGCTCTGCAGCAGCAGCCGTTCACCACATCAGGGAAAGAGCATTGGGGCTGGCCCTCAGCTAGCAGCCTTGCTGAGAAGTCGTGAGCAAGAACGCGCGGACAACGACGCATGCTGCTGCTGCCGCCTACCTCTTGCACCGTGTTAAATATAGGCAGACCAAGGTGCTTGCCTCCGCCCTTGCCAGGTGACACTCCGCCGACCATCTTAGTGCCATAGAGTATCGCCTGCTCCGAGTGAAAGGTTCCCTGGACAAAGCCGCAGCCGGCAGAGCCGAGTCAGTGGAGGCCGCAGAGGGCAGGAGCCGGCTCCGAGCAAACTCGGGCGACAGCGGCGGCCGAAAAGAGCTGTCGCTTCGGCCAGTGCATACCTGCTTGCCAGTGAAGCCTTGGCATATGACCCGCGTTTCCTTGCTGATGTTAAGATTCCCTCGCGTAGCGGTGTAGACGCTCCTCTTGCCGGCACTCAGCACAGCTTCAAAGTCGCATTTATCGTTGAAAACGCAGCCACGGCAGCTCGACGCACGAATCTCTGCTACTTTTCGGGCAACAGCATTGCTTGGAAGCATGAACACACACACACACACACACACACACACACACACACACACACATCGATGCACGGATATACACACGCCACGGCACACTGCATAACTACATGCACATACATTAAGATGGGCATATGCATACAGGCACACACAAGGGAATACACATAAACTCACTAAATGAGAAGTGGTTATATATACCCAGCAGCAGTGCCAGCAAATGAATCATTGCGTACACCAGGACGGGTGGTTGGGTGGGTGGGTGGATAGATGCATGGATGCATGCATGAATGGCAGCAAAGTAGCTAAGAACTGACAGTACCATCTGATCGGCAGCAGGGGAGGGCGGAGATCAAGCAAGTAGGAATGCGCTCGCGTTGAATAGCAAATGCAGCCAGGTCTTTCACCGTTAACCAATCATACAAATGTGAGCACCGGCTCAGAGACGGCTGCACGCACTTACAACGTGCATGGCCGAAAATCCAGGCAACTAGAACAGGCGGTCTTCACTACTGACGTCACCGGGCGAGCCCACAAACAAGGAAGCCAATGAGGCAACAGCAAGCTGAGCCCTCAAGTCACAGGACTCGACGACTCACATCCCCTCTACCCAGCACCACCCCCCTGCCACAATTCAGCAGCCACAATTCTGCAGCGGCGACTGCACTCGGCAGTTCCGACGGTGTGGGTCGAAGGCAGAACAGCCGTCCAGCCGTCTCAACGGTCGCGTACAAAATTCTACTCAGCGTTCACATCGAGCGGGCTGCGCGTGGGAAGGCGGAGGCCTCCTCCCTCCCTCCCCGCCCCCGTCGCTGGCTTCGCGGCAGCTAGGCTGGCCGACCTTGTCCCGGTCACTGGCAATAGGGCTAGGCGTTGCACCTCCCGCCCCCAACGCGCGTACTTATACTGCCAACCAGTGCTTTCGTTCAAGGCCGTCCACTACAGATCGTCAACCGACGACAGTCGCTAGCGGGTCAGGATCGAAGCGGCGATGCATACGCGTGACGTGGCGGATGGCGCTTGCACGGTTCGGTCCCGCAGCAACAGGAGAAGGGCCGTCCGTTCTCAGCCGCCTCCGACTGTCGCAGTTCCGGCGGCTCGCTACCCAGCGCGGCGCGGCTCGGCTCACTCGCAACTCAGTGGATTACAGCGTCTTTAAGGTGAGGCCGCCGCGCCGCTGGCATATAACCACATAAACGCTATCGAGACGACAGCCCCTTCGGCTTCGAAACGAGCGGCCTCGTTAAGACGGCGAGCAGCCAGCGCGCGGCGGGGCGCAGCTGAGTATTGCCTTATTGCGCTGGCATCGGCATGGGACGACCTGAGCGGGCGTGCAGGAGCGTGCGAGTGCAGTCCGGCTTCGTTGACGGGATCTGGACGAAGGATTCGTGGACACCGGACGTGTGCAATTACAAGGAACGAGACGGTCGGGAGGTTAACGACGCGACGCGTTGCTAAAGCCAAAACCGGCTCTCGGGGCGCGCCATAACGCCCAAACCTTTGGCTGCGCATGTCAGTTCAGCGAGGTAATCTGTACGAGCAGCTCGTAGCAGCTTACCCGAAAGTCGGCAAATAAACCTAATAGGAGCCGCCATGTTAGCGAGGGGGCCGCACGGAGGAAGCTGTGCCTCGCTATGGCCTTGCCCTTCGTGTGCTGTAGGGCTGACTTCGTCGCTCGGTACGGTCGCATTAACTTCTGGGAGTTCGGCGCTTAGGAGTGAGACGAAGTGGCTGAGAACGGTTGTCCAATCAACGCTGTGAAGGCTGATCCTGTTGACGTGCTGATTGCGACTTTCTGCCGCTATGGAAAGTCCGCCGGCCTGTTGGCGTGGCAACCGCCGCGAACGTTCGGCCCCGCGTTTCGGACATAATAATAATAATGCACTTGATAAAGCGCCCTCAGAGAACTCAACCTCATTCTCTGCACTTTAAAATTTCTGCATAGGGAAACGCGATTGAATGGTGAGTAATATCATGCTTGATAAATAACATGAATAACATGGTTAGGGGCGACGTGCACATTGTCAGCACGCGTAAGCACATCAAGGACGAATCACAGGGACCCACTAAATGCTGTGTTAAATGGGTGTGTTTTTAAGTTCCTTTTAAATGTGGTCAGGTCAGGGGATGTTCTGACGCAGGTCGGGAGGGAGTTCCGGACGGAGATTTTGGCTACGGACTTGTCGGCCGGCTGCGATTGGGCCGCAGGCTTATTGTGTATATTGGCCGCGGCTATGGCACCGGCGACCGAGAGTGTCGATGACGATTTTCAACCGTAAAATCGTCGTCGTCTGCGGTATTTCGGTCTCCCGTCGCAAGCCGTACTGGTAGTGCGCTTACCGAGCGGCGTAGCGACTGCTGGAGTGAAGTCTACCAGTTACGTTATGTATAATATAGTCCGTAACTCCGCAAAGCCACAAAGACTGTGTGGGTGTTACGCAGCATAGTTTACTAAAGCGCACTTAAAGTCGAAGCGGTACGCATTCTGTGGCCCACAGACTTAATTCTCGCGCGACAAAAAGAAAGTGAGAAGCACGGCTGAGTCAGGAGAGCAGTTGAGGCAGTGAGTAGCACGGAATTAGCAGCTCAGAACGGCTTTTAAAGAATGTGTCATAGTCGGCAGCAGGAGAGTAGATGTCGTTGCGTAAGAATTGTAGAATTAAGTTCTAGTGTAGGAACCAGCAGAGCAAAGAGTTAGAAGCCTGGGCTGATCACAGATACGGTGCAACGCAACTGGTGGCGAATGGTGTTTAGAAGGAGCTATGTACCCCGATGTACTCGCAGAAGATGAGGCGCGTTCATTAACAGACCGACAAACGCATGGGCTCGATTTGCTATGACTGTAGCAACTATCACTTCGTCCGATGAAAGTGCTTCTTCCCTGCTCACGGATCTTAGCCAGTGGATCAAGGTGCTCACACTTCGCCACCGAAGTCGTGGATTCAAGTCCTTACTAAATAAATAAGACTGCAGCTGGATGTATCAACTGACCTTAACACACAAAGTGGACAATATTCGTGAGGGCTATGTACGAAGGAATCTTTCGCGATATATCATTGGACTGCTGAGTGAATTGTTTTAATAGGTTGGTTGCTTGAGACTCCTTAAACGTAGACAAGATTGTCACCCACTTAATGCCTTCACGATTTTAGCCTTACGATATCCTTACATACCGTGACTGACTTTGTGAGCAATCCAGTACTACTTTGGAAGAATCCGCTCACCGAGATTGCTGCCATAGTACAATGCACGCGACGTGCCAGCTTATGGCTTGATGAGATACCTCTCTGCACCTCCAGCACCCTTACAATTGGTAGCCTTGGGCAAGGCCAGGGTGTGACCTCCGAGGTTTAATTCTGGATCTGGTCTTACATAACGCAGGACCACTGGGAAGCCTTCGTTCAATTCGAACTATTGATAAATGGTGTAGAGGCTCCCTACCTAGCCATTTAATGTAGCCTTTCAGCCTTTTGTGAACTAAGTATTGTTAACTGACAACTCGTACACCTCTTGGCTGTGCACTCTTTAGTTCATAGCTTCTGCACGTACCTTTGCCTATGTTCCATGCAACTGATTGAGTCATTTCACTTGTGGAATCTGAGAGGGGCACGTGTTTTCGCATTAATCGTTTCGTAACTTGATCCAAACCGTTTGTTGGTTGATGCTCACCTATTCTTTATTGCTAGCCCTGCTTCTTCCTTTATTTTGCCAGTCACTCGGGGTTCTGTGCTCAGCACCGTAGACATTTTTGCAGTGCTCAAGCAACATGAGTTGACAGCAGCTTTGGCTAGCTGCTTACTGAATCGTAAGTTTACAAGAAACGGTATTCCCAATCGTCACGATGTGGATCGGGGCACATATTGCTACAGCTGTGACTGTTGGACGTGCTGGGGCAGCAGAGTATTTCAGCTGATTAGCGTCATTTCATTTATTTAGTAACGACTCCTTTGATCTATCTGACTCCTTGTCTCTTTTGACTCATGTGCATGGCCCTATTCACATCAAGAGTCACACACTCGACCAAATTTTCTCCTATAACCATGCTATCACCACCAATTATTACCATATTCTACTATTCTGACTACATGCAGATCTCGTTCAATCTACAGTGTGTGCCCACTTCCTCCTCTAAAATAACCCGTGAATCGCAAAACCTCGAGACCCTTGACATTGATGCTGTCCGTGCGAGAATATCTGCATCGCCTCTGCTGCTCAGTCCCCACTCTGACCTGTCATCAATCATAGATTGCTACAACACGACACTAGCTGACATTTTCGACGAGTTCGCACCTCTGACTAAGCACACTCGCCCAGACGGACGTTAAACTAGCCAGGTCTACTAAGCCCAAGCTTGAAAAAGCACACAAAAGATCAGGACTGAATGCCCATCGACAGGCACATGAGGACTACTGTAAATCATGCAATCGGTTCTAGCAGAGGCCAAGTCTAGCTGCTATGAAAAAAATTGTTGATTCACACATGCACAATCCAAAAATGCTGATATCTACGATCAACCACTCCCAGGTTAGCTCCTTACCTAGTGATTTATGTGATGATCTAGCCGATCGATTCTCTAGTTTTTGTCAACAAGATAGACAAGATCAGGGAGTCCATCCTTAGAGTGCCAGAATCCCTTTAGAAATTATGTCCCTCAATTTCGTTTAGCTCCTCATTGTCTACATTCAAGGAGGCCACGATTACCTTATCTTGAAGTTCATATCCCAATCAAAGAAAACAACTAGTCCTCTATATCCTATTCCCACAGTCCTGCTTCTATGTTGCAAAGACGTACTGCTGATATGCGATACTAATATACTATATGTCATTAGCCTCAGGTCTTGTCCCAGAACCTTTCAAAAAGGCTGTTGTCAGGCCACTACTCAAGAAAGCAATACAAGACCGAGAGAACTTGAGCAACTTCTGCCCAGTCTCCCTTCTACCTTTCTTATCAGACACTGGAACCTGTCTTGGCAGACAAGCTGAATTCATGCGGGCCTACCGGCCAGTGCACTCAGGCGCTTACAGCTGGTGCAAAACTCTGCAGCTAGGCTTGTCCGTAGTGTGCATCGTAGATGCCACATCACACTGCTTCTCGCCGACCTCCACTGGCTCTCAGTCTAGCAACTCATCAACTTCTTTTGGCACTGACTTTTAGGTCCCTTCATTATTTGGCTCCAGCCTATCTATCAAGTTTACTAACCCCCCCAGGCCAAACATCGTACCACCTGCTTTTCGGAATTTAACTGTTTGCCCATACCTCGTACGAACGTCAGATCCTTTAGAGACCGTGCCTTTAGTTCGTATGCTCCCAAAGCCTGAAACTCTCCTCCGACTTACGTCAGGACATCCCCTGACTTGACCACATTTAAAAGAAACTAAAAAACACATCTATTTATCACAGCATATAGCGGGTCCATGTGATTCGTCCTTTATATGCTTATGCCTGCTGCCACTAATCATACTTGCATGCTGGCCCTAACCATGTTATTCTTGTTTATTGAGCACGCTACCACTAACCATTCGATCGTGGTTCCTTTGTAGCAAATGTAAAGTGCCTAGAAAGAGTGAGTTTTTTAGGGTACTATACTAAATGTACTATATCAAGTGTATAATTATTTTCTGTCGACGATGGTGCACCAATTCTCATGGCATGCGTTTTTCAGAAGTGTGATTCCTATTCCTTCGACACAGGTGTAGCCTGATCTTCTTCAGTAGTCTCCTTGTGGTTCTTGTCTCCTTGTGGTGACAACCCAATTTTGCATATATGCAATCCGTGTTCCTTCACAAATCGACACCGATCGCAGGTTAAAATATCTGTTATATCTGTCTCTTTCTATAAACACATCTTTTGCGTAATGCCACGATTGCTATAAAAAACGGGGTTGGGTCTTTTTGGACTATCGCATAGTAGATGTATTACACCCTGTCCAGTCACGCCTAGCCTATCGATGCACGATTGCACAAGCCCAAAAACGGATGTTCATTCTTAACCACTGGACAACTACCTAACATTACAAAACTTTTGAAAGGATTCCACTGCATCATCATCTATCTGTTCGGCAGTCTCATGCTGCAGCATGAAATATCTTTAAACCCTGCGACCGTATCGACAGACGCCGTAGAAGCAGGCCAGAGCGGGCTCAGTCTGCAAGTAGTGCATCAATCGTAAGTAAACCGAAGCGAGGGCATATGCTCTTGTATGAATCACCCAGTTTTGATGGCTCTAGGTTGATCTGGAGTTTGCACTTGGAAATACCTCGAGGTCCTCATTTCGGGCTCCGGATCTTTATTTGCACGGTGAAACCGATTTCTTGCAGCTGAGTGTAATAAATAAATAAATAAAACTCATTTGTATAGCATCCTAAGAGAACTTAATCTCTATTCAGGCACTTCACATACGCCACGGGGCTCGTGCCGACGACCACGGCCGGACTTTGATCGGGGCGAGCGAGTGTACCTCTTTTCTATCCCTCGCAGAATGGAGGTAAGGAGAGCACTGCACACACCGAGCCATGCCTTGCACAGAAAGAGATGGCCACCTTGGAAGCCAGGAAGGAAGACCACGAGAGCCAAGGAAAATAAAAGTGCATAGTGCATTGCCGACCCTCGGGTCCCCGATCAACGTGGGAAAAGACCTGGTGGTGGCTCATGTCTACACTGGGTTCAGCCAAGCTTCTTGGCTCTGGCATTTGCAAAGGCGAAGCCACCACAAAACACTCTGCAGATGAAAAAGGCAGCAGAGTTACTATCATTTATGTAGCTTCGTTGTGACAGGGTGGAATCAACGGTAAAACGTTTATCAAAATCTTTAAAAATTAAGATTTGAAACAGCAAACCCTTGAGCTGAAGCACCATGTCGGTCAAGAGAGGTCGACGACCCTGATGTGTTCAATTATCATCATCGATGTGAGTTTACTGTCTAATGCCAAAGATGGTGCTGCCGATACGGATGCTGGTACTTCCGACCTCAACCTAAAGACAAAGAAAAAAAGCTGCAAGTATCAGCACCAAGCATCAGAGATCACAAGACACCTCAAGAAGAAGCCAGAAAGGGTGTGAAGCCGTAACGCATCTAGAGGAACGTGCTCAGAGCAGACAACAGCAGCATCGGGGCTACGCCTTCGACATCGGTGGCAGCAACCTTGCTGCTGGTGCTAGGATTTAAAGCCCAATGAAGTAGCAGTAGCTTCAGCTTCTGAAACTCGTCGATAACGAGATTGGCCGGCAAGCGCAGCTGGTATCACTAACCGCATGCTCAAAATCTGCTGACATGCCCATGCTCAGCTCCATCGAGTCCGGTGGCAGTCCGAGGTGGCTGCAGATGTTTCGTCGGCATTGCAAAAGTGCCTAAGGAAAATAGAAACAAGCTGAATAAAGTCGCTTTCCTAAACCGGTAGGCAATCGATCCGTCGTCTGAGCGACTGTCCCAGCAGATGGAGTGCTATCAATCAGGCCACTTCCAGCACTTTTAAGACAGAAAAAAAAATTATTTAGATTTACTAAGGCTAAATCGGTAAGCAGGTGTCCTTCAGGCTATTATTCTTTAAATGCCTTCGAAGTATCGAGGAGTTTACCTTTTCTTCAGAAGAAAAAGATCACGATCTGTTAGGTCTGGATGTCAGCTATCCTTCTGGTTACAGAGGGAATTGTTTATTCAGCCAGTCACCAATTTCGACTGATTATCACTGTTAACTCTACTCGGCATATGGTTGCCAGGTGCAGCAATGCAACGGTGACATAATTTCGTGCTGTCACGAGTTCATTTACTACAACAAATGGCATATCAGCAGTCTAATATTATCAAAGGATTGCACACACTGGCAGTGCTGGGTTCCTTTTTATTTTAAAACCTAAGGAAGACCACGACGTAAGGCTGCTAGTTTCCAGGGAATTGAGTTGCTAATCCAGAAAAGGCGAGCTAAGTCAAGAAAGCAGTGTTTCAGCAGAGCAGACGTGAGAAACGCAGCACTGAATTAAAGACCTGCCACATCCTTCACAAACGGTGCACGCCTCGGTGGCCTGCAAGAAAGTGCTAGGGCATGCTCCGACAAATTAGAAACTTTAACTTGAGGACGTAGCAGGTTCATATTGCCCAGACAAGCAATGCACACTAATCGATCGCTCGGCAAATCGGCCGGCTACATGCTGACAGGGTAATGCCCTTGGAGTAGCTGCCCTCTCTTGTGGTCAAGTCATAAAAGCCCTCTGCCAAGCCTCCGACCTCACGGACGTTTTTATCTCGTGCTTCCTCGTGCTCTTCCAACTTGTTCTCGCCCTCTTTCTTTGCAACTCTCCCCCCAAGCAGAAATCCATTTCTATCACACCGATGCAGCCGGGGCAGGGCAAGGGCGAGTCAGTGCAAAACCTAGCAACCATGACGCGCGCGACATGCTCACTCGGGGGCACGCTCACGGTGGGGGGAGGCATCAGGAGGAGCAAACCTGGAAGTCTGGGTTGGGCACCGACGTCGAGCTGGTGGCAGCCGACCCGATCGTCATCAGCCCCATGCAGACGAGAGCTGAGCACTTGCTCCTGACGTGCTGCACGAGCTCAACGGCACCCTGCGGGTCGCAGCCCTCTTTGCCTAAGCGAAGACGACACGCGGCGGCAAGTTCCGCACTGCCGGCAGGGCGATCCGTGCAAAACAGTGCTCTGCTAGTGTGCGCCAAGTGCACTAGCGGCAGGCCATCGGTTGGTGAGTTTAAGCTCTGCTAATGCTCATCCTTAAGTCACGAGCAGGGGCAGCTGCTCCTCCGTGCTGTCCCACAACTGCTAGTAAATCGCCGCCACCGCCGAGGAATCGCACGGCGATGCTCCAGCTGAGACGAGATGCTGGGCGCATCAAGGCCTGCTCGGCGCCATCACGGGCACAACAACAGCAAGTCAATTTAACACAAGGACGACGGCACCTCAGCCAGGGTAGCTAGGCTGCAGGCGCTTGCATGAGCGGACCGGCGACAAGGACTTGGCACGCTGAGGCCACGCAAGGCCGAGACGCGTGGATGCAGACGACCGAGCTTCTTTTCACAGCATGAGCGAGGCAGCAGGGCTCCTCCGCCTTTCCAGTCCTCCGCTGCCAACGAACAGCTCTCTTCCGTTGGGGGCGCATAGCAGGTCGCCTTGGTCACCGAAGGCCTCTCCCCTGCCCTCCTACTCCCCTTATCACCCCCCTACTCCTCTGATCAACCCCCCTAGACCACCAGGGCATCGGCAATGGAAAAATGCTACCAACAGCAGCGTTCTCAAGTTAACTGGCCACTGAATGCATGCCAATTATTCGACCGAACCAAACCGAAGCGCACCAAAATCAGTTCATCCTAATACCATGGCGAGGCAGCGACCAGGAAAAACTGTCGCACAATCATTCCCGAGAGGCTCTAGAGCGCATAGAAAGAAAGAGTTTAGTCCTATTGCGGTCGTCCTGTAGCTTCTTCCATGCCGAAGCTGCCACATGGGCAAGCCCTGCTCAATTCTTCTTCCAGCGATAGAGGCAAAATGCAAGCAAAGAAGATCCCGCCGCGTAGAGTGGCACCAGGTGGCAGCAGTAGCAGCAACAGCATGGCGCTCACCGGACTCTCCGCTCGTGTTCACCTGAACCATCACGCGCAGCGGCTCGCTCTCTGGAGCCATCTTCTTCCAGGACGAGTCCAGTGCGTCGGCGAGCTTGACAGAGTCTACCGTCTCGATCACGTACAGCTGAGGACAACCTGCGAGGTGAGACGACCAACAGGCACTCACGCGTGTGCGGCCACTCGCATGCACACATTAAGAGAGCATGCCGTGGCCGCAAGCAGCAGCGAGGCGACCGAAGCAAGCGGCCGCGAGAGCAGCTTACTCACGGAGCACCTTGTTCACTTTGTTGCGCTGCAGGTGGCCAATGAAGTGCCACTTTATGTCGGGGCAGAGCTCGCGCAAGCTCGGCTCGCCGGACTTCTCCTCCAGCTCCTGGACCTGTGCAGCAGCGCGATTGCTGTCAGACGTAGCGCTACGGGGGGGGGGGGCAGCAGCAGCAGTGCGTGGGATCGATCGGCATGCCTCTGCCACCACATCCGGGGTGTCGGCGCGAAATTATTACCCTCGGATCTTGGCCTGGTCAGGGCGGCTAGGTGAATGCACTCCGTGAGACCCAGATCGCGAGCGAGCTCGACCTGCTGCTGCAGCAGCAGGCAACCGAGGATTGCCTGCTGCAGCAGCAGACTAAAATCAGCTACAACAGACTCTTATCTGCTGCTATATAAATGAGGTCACTTAATTAGCTGAACTTTACTCTTTTTGCTTTACAGTAAGCAGAATTTCCGGCTACACGTCCACATCTTGACGGCACTACATTAAAAAGTGGCAGATCGATAACTGCTAAAACAAGACAAGATTACTTCTTGCTGCAGAAGCTGAACAAATCGATCCCGATGCCTCTTCCACACGAAACGTAACAAGCTGACACGGAATGGCAGAACAGCAGCCGTTGTGTGAAATAGCCGTGCCACGCACGCCAACTGTACGCATGCTAAGAGCGGCCGTGGCACGGAGCACACAAATAGGGTTGACATTTCAGCAATCTTTTTCGAGATAATCAGCAAAAGAGAAAGTGAAAACCTAAAGCAAAATATTCGTCTGCTACATACATAGTTTTCACCAAAGTGCCTCTGTCCAGTAGCATACGCTTCGACTATGGCCGACACGGGCTTGGTCTTGCTGACGCAGACCAACCTTGGCTGCAGATTTTGGAGTTCCTGTGAACCGAAAGGCAGACACCAGCATAGGTTGAGGCGAACAACACCAAACTGCAGATTATGTGCAAGGCTAATAGTGCAAGACATGTCGCTATACCACAAGGCAGAATAACCTTGGTTAATGCACTAACTGGCAAATCAATAATATCGTCAGGTTGCTAAGCTCAGACATTGTAGTCGTTTTACTTTAACTCATAATGACTGCCAGAGAAGGGCACCTCTGTGTGTACAATAACACGATGCACAAGTGTAGCTTAAATATGAAAAGTAAATATTGGCTGAGTTAACAGCCTCATTTAAATAGCAGCAGAAGCCTTATCACAACCATTTGCAGTTGGCAATATAGGTTTGAAACTACAAGACTCGAACCTACTACCTGAGTAGTGAAGTGCAAGCACCCTACCCAAGGCGAAGACCCAGAGGCCGCGTGAACAGTTGCGTATGCATTTGAACAAGAGGAGCTGTGGTTGAATAAGTCCTACATATGTTTATAACGGAGGTTGAGTTAAGTAATGGTTGGGTAATCACACAGCATCATTTAAATAGCGGCAGAGGAGCCTTAGCAGCGCTTTCAGTCGAGCAATAAAGTATTGCCTATTGCGTGACTCGCACCCACGACCTGGATGGAGAAATGCAAGCCATTTACCGCTGGGCTAAGACCCAAGGAGCTAAAAATGGTGGAGAACGATGCAACTGTCGGCGAACTGCCACAAAGCTTTTAACTCTAAAAATGTGACTGGCAGAAAATTGGGCTTGTATAAGTCTGCTGATCATCTAGTTACAAAAATTCGTTAATATAGCTTTTCATGTAGGAAGCCACCTCCAGCAAATGAGCAGGGGCTGTTGGGCCTACTCCGACATATGATGGTAGGCTCTCAAAGCAAAACATTGCGAAACTTAAGACCGGATGCACATGGTGAAGACGGCGATTCGGCGAAAGTATTGGCAGCACTAAGCTTGGAACTTTGGTCTTGGGGGAGCCAGATTTCCAACCACAGTTGAGCAGGAATGCCCATAGTAAGCAAACCATAGGTTCTATGCATGACATGGTAAACTCTTGCGATAGGCATGTTCACAGGCCAAGTTTTGAGGTGCTACAAACAAAACATGCTCGATCGCCGAATTCATTGCCTTACGAGTTGTAATAATTTGATGATGCAAAAAGGCGAAAGAAAACCCCTGAGATGGCTGACACCATGAATATGAACGCGTACGCAGGTTCCAAAACTAGAAATTAGGCTCGCGGAAAGCTGCAACCTTAAACCAAATGACATCACAGCATGTTATACGGAGAGGTCATTACCGGAGCCCTCTTCAAGGCAGCAGATTGAATACGTTCTATGACAGATGCAATATTCTTCGCTATGCTCGACTCCGAGAGCATTCGGACTGGTCTCACAGCTTCACGGATGCCGCGGCCTAAGGTCAAGGACTAATGTAGGGACCCGGCGTAGAGTCTACGTACATATAAACAGATTTATCGTAATTCTCTTAGTGTACACATGAATGTGCTTACCTACGTCTCTTTGTCGTATGCTCTAGCCGTAATTTAGGCGACGGCTACCTAACAGACCTCAGCGCCAACAGGATCGTAGGTATTTATTGGAAGAAAAGTCTCAGGAATAGATATATATTATGGTCGACATGTCGGACAGTCGAGGGGTGGGTTTTAGGTAATGGGGGCGTAGCCTCAGGGCGTTCCTGTTACTGTAGCAAACACCACGCCTGAAACTTTCTATTAAAGGGGAAGGTTTAACCAATCAAGACCCGGAAGTAACGCTGGCGAACATTGAACTAAGTGAATCACGAAATCTAAACAACTTAGATGATAGTGTCTACATACAAATATGGATACTCGGGCGAGCTATATCAGCTATATGGTGATTGTCGGGATATTTCTTATTCACTGTTCCGTAATTGTAACGGCTTGAAACCGGTTATGCGATCAGCCATTGCTAGGCTGTATAAATCCGAGGGCATGCAATAGGGCATGCAGTCATTTGTGCTTCAGTTCGAGTCCGTATCCGAATTGTTGCCAGTCATGGCCGCCGTTGAACGTCTGTAGCCCTCCGTTGCCGCCTAATAGACTTCTGTACGGTCGGATATGGAATTGTTGTCTTTAGTACGGGCAGTCTCCGTTGCTGCCGTACTCTACTACTATTGGCGCAGCTGCATGCTATGCTGCCTCAACAGGTCTAGCCCCGATACTAATAGTCAGGGCTTCATCGGAATTCGTCGCGAGTTGGCTGAGACTAGCACCGCTATGAGCGTTTCGTTGGCGACCTAGCCTATCCGGACGCGGAAGCCGCTTTATCTCGTTTGTAATTATATTTCTTATCCTTGTCTGCTCAATCCTCTGTCCGGGAACCTACACTCAGTGAGGGAATGCTATAACAAGCCATTAGCCAATGTTTTTGCATGAGTGTGCACCCTGACTAAGCACATTGTACGCCCTCGGTACAGACGGCTTATGGTGTACTGAAGACATTAAACAAGATAATACCACTAAGGGTCGAGGATGCAAAAGTTTGGCCCAGTAGTTATGGTGCTCGCTCCGGTCGAGGTCATGGGCTCGAGCCCCGAGACACATGTGAAGCACCTGAATAGAAATTATGTTCTTTTAGGGGGCTATATAAATGAATTATACTTTATTTTTAAAAGATCGAGGCTGACTGTCCATCGGCTGGCAAGCGAGGCCAATTGTAGGTCGCAACAATCCATCCTATGACAAGCCAAGTTTAGCTTCTATAAAAAACTGGAACCACAGATGCATAATGATGTCAACCACCAATCGCTTAATTAACAACTCCCAGGTCAGCACCTTACCTAGCGATCCTTGTGAGGTCTAAAAGATAGTTTCAGAAAGATATATAATAACAAGAGCCGGTCCCAAAAGTAGCATCCTACCATCCTTTCTTTGCTTCACCTCAATACAGGCAAAGAACAGAGACAAGTTTTCTTTCAAAAAATCTAAGCCGGCATGTTATGCCATGTCCAGCCATTTTAGCTCATGCCAGACCACACACAGCTGCCGCCTGATTCTATAAGTTAATCAGTCACGAAACACTTGCTTAGAGAACAAATCAATAACAGGGCTTTCGAAGGCAGTCTCTGATATTGAGGCTTTCGTTTCGAGTTACACCGACGTGTTATATATGCAATAAGAAATCGTGTCCAACAACCTCAACTCTTTTTTGAAAATAAGAATCGCTGGTATTTGCTTTTGATTAAAACTTTGTAAGCAGAGCTTTGACCACGCATTGAAAAAAGTGAAATTAAGTACGATACTCAACTGAGCTGAAGCATGTAAAACGTCGCGAGTTATCATAAAAATTGAGTTAACAACTTTCTCGCATGCTCTTAACATCAACACAGTTATTTTAGGGAAGCCTATAGCCATCATGGTCCACTGTCCTGTTACGTAGAACGTACAGAAAAGTAATTATGTGTATTGCCTCAGGTCTAATGCCTACACATAAACGATCAAACAAGCTCTTCCACCACGTACTGGAAGTCATTGCTAGACATTAGGATTCGGTATTAGCACCACCGTATTGTTGTCTACTGGAGCACTCTAGGTAAACTTTAGTACAATTATCACGAGGCACGCTGACATCTTGACGACCCATCATTTACATACTTGGCATCATTGCGCATCTATTGCTGACTGCTCTTGTCCTGAACACTTTAAAGAATGCTTCCGATTGGTTTTTCTTTTAGCTCACTGCATACAGCGTTGCATCATCCCAGTAGGGACAGATGCTCTGCAGTAGCACTGATGGTAGTAGCAGCGGCAGAAGCAGCAACAGGAGGTCACTAAGCAGCCATGCTTTCGGTAACATGCCAGGAGGCACAGTCTGCTGCGCATTCGATTCACACAGGTCTTTATTTTCTACAAGTCAATTACCACTGTGAGCAGAATGGGGCACTGTCCAGACACTTGCTGCCGAAGTGCTTAAAACCACACTTCATAGTCCGGCGATCGACGTAAGTAAAATACCGACAGTCACCTAGCAGGCAGGTGCTTGAAATCCCCATATAAAACCTAACAAACGTTGCATCGCTGGGCATCGTCATATCAACGGGGCTGTTTTCGGAGGGCTTGCCGTGGAAGCGCCAGCCACCAGAGCAAGCGGGATTGGGCAAACAAGTCAGCTCATCTGTCTTTGAGACTCTGACCTCTTCTCGATGGAGGCTGAGTAGATAAGGAAGGTACTGTTCTGACGACAGCAGTTCGGGGGCAGGGAAGCGATGGAGCTTTCACCCTGAGCAACGACACTTCCATAAGTGCCAATGACATTGCCTCAAGAAAGTGGAAGCTGAAAGCGCTTGCACCGCTGTGATCCCAACCGACCATGGCCTGGCAGCAAGGCATGAACATCGAGCTGTGAACGAGATTCGAGCAGGCACCGGTGTTTACTTCTTCATCGGAAGGCCATGCACTCTGAACCTGTAGAGGCACGTGTAGTCCGGATTGCCCCAGTTGCTGCGCACACGCAGTTCCACGACAGGGTAGGGCTTCACATTCAGGTCCTGAAACGATGGAACAGCAACATCGCATGGAAACGCCAACTCCAGAAAGCTTGCTGCACAATCACAAACTGCTACTAGCTTGCATGGAAGCAGTAAGGGAGGGAGGGAAAGATGCTTTTTGGACGAAGTCTTGACACTGATTAGGCATGCACCGCTAAGGCCGTTGCAACATAATGCAGCTCGAAATAGATGGTCGAAATGGTCTTTGCGCAGTAGCCCTGCATACAATTATGCAGGTATTCAATATTCTTGCATACATTATAATGGGAGTGAGAGAATTGGCAGAAGTACTAGATAGGGCAAGAAGGATTACGTAGCACGGGTAAAGTGCACAATACCGTGACATCAGCCGATCTGTCCCACACACTCAGTTCCCTACCCCGGCAGCAGCACGTTTCGCATAACAACCGATGAGCCGATGAGCACATTAGTGGCAGAGAAGTGCAAACTGACACAGGTGATGAGCAAGGCAAACTGACACAGGTGATGAGCAAGGCGATGACTAAGCCTAACTAGCAGCGCTGCTGCAACCATTACAATTCAAGGAAACCCTGGAGTGACACAGATGATTGGCACACCAAGTTGCGCCTCGGGAAACTTCTTACACGTGGTAAACAAAGTACAGAGTAGATCACGGTTGCTAGCACAGGTAGGATCGACGGTCAGTAACGTTAACGGCTGCAGCAAAGTGACCTCGGGCCTCTGCAGGTTAAAACCCTGTGCTCAAGGCTTCGCAAAACTAGCACAGTAAACCCCATGCAGCCCGGTAGGTCTCACTGCTGGTGTGGACAGAGCAGGATCTGTTCGACCAGTATCACCTGACTTGCTAACGCCTCTGCAAGTCTTAACTTCCAGACCTTCCTGTACACAAATATCAAGTTTGCCGATTGTAAAAAAAATGAATAATAATAATAATAATAATAATAATGCACTTGATAAAGCACCCTCAGAGAACTTAATCTCTTTCTAGGCACTTTACATTTGCTGCAAAGGGAAATGCAATGGAATGGTAAGTAAAATCATGCTTGATTAAAACAAACAAAATGAATAACATGGTTAGGGGTGACATGCACAGGGTCAGCATGCAAATGTGGTTAGTAGCAGCATGCACAGTGTCAGCACGCATAAGCACATGAAGGACGAATCACAGGGACCCACTAAATGCTGTCCTAAATAGGTGTTTTCAAGTTTCTTTTAAATGTGGTCAAGTCAGGGGATGTCCTGACGCAAGTCGGCAGTGAGTTCCAGGCTTTGGGAGCATACGAACTAAATGCATGGTCTCCAAAGGATTTGAAATTTGTACGAGGTATTGGTAAACTGTTGGATTCCGAAAAGCAGGTGGTACGATGTTTTGCCTGGTGGGGGAGTAGATCTGAGAGATAGGCTGGAGCCAAAGAATAAAGGGACCTAAAAGTGAGCAACAAAACCTTGAAGTCAATCCGTTGCTTGACTGGGAGCCAGTGCAGGTCGGCGAGAAGTGGTGTGATGTGGCAACTGCGACGCTCACGACAAACAAGCCAAGCTGCATAGTTTTGCGCCAGCTGCAATCACGTGATCGCACATGCTGGTAGGCCAGTAAGCATATCCTTTGAAGCTCTATCACAGCTGCAACATTCTTAGTTCCTGCAAAAGCCTTTGTAACTTAATAATCCTCATACACCCTTTTAAGTTCCAAACCCCAATCCATTGTAAGAACACGATCTGATTAGGCCTTAATTATATATGTTTTGAAGTTCTCTTCACACACAAATGAACCATGGGAAATTAAAGAAGGAGCAACAAGTTGACTATTAAAGGTAAATATCCAGAAAATACTGAACATGTTTCCAACTTCCTAGTATTTGTTTAGAGTACCTTTCTAAAGACAAACATGTTGGAAATGGGAAAGATTTGACGAGTTCCCAGCAGCTTTCGGTACGCATTCGGTAGCCAACAGATTTCGTCTCACGCAACAGAGGGAAAGTGGGAAGCATAGCAGAGTCAGGAGAGCAGTTGAGGTAGTGAGTAGCATGGAAGTAGCAACTCAGGACCACTGAAAACGATTAACCATAGTCGGCAATAGGAGAGTAGTTATCGTTGCGTAAGAATTGTGGAAGCGAGTTCCACAGTCTAGGCATGACATGTATACGGCAATACTTAATCCACCTAAATTAGAAACTTTTTGAAAGACATGTATTAAGACTTGCAATGATGGAGAGCCATATGTACAAGGAAGTTCAAGAAACACGGCATGTGTACAGCCGTTGAAGCAGGTGGGAGTAAAGGGCTGCAGCCCTTCCACAAAATGGGCGCTCCAAGCCTACAAAGGGAAGGGGTGGCAGCCGGATTGGCTAAAGTAATGGTTTAGCCCTCCCTCTTAAAAAGATTCGGCCTTTCTAAAAAAAAACGGCTATACTGGTGCAGACAGCAACTATACTTGTGCTTTCTGGAAAAGGTAAGGAAGAAAGGGTGTGCATTGCAATGCAACATCAGCCTTGCGCCGTCATGTCATGTTCAAATCCTCACCGACTTATACACGACGCCCCCTCCCCGACCAACGAAGAATCCACTTGAAATTGCAGAAAGTGTTTGCATGGAGCAGCGTATAAAGACAACCACCTAGAGATAAATGCATTGCGATGGATAAACCCAGAGCAGTGCATTATTACTGCTCAGACTCAGCAAGATCTGTATCTGAGACTGTTTTATGCGCTTTGTACTTTTTACCCGTAATGGCCCACTAGGTAGCTCGGTTGCTTTACCCCTCGACCTCGGGACCGAGGTCGTGGGTTCGAATCCTGCAGTGGGCACTCCTTTATCACCACTGCAAGTGGGTGGGATAGAATTAAGGGCTCTTCTGGCGCTATATAAAAGACGCTGTTAAATCAATGTGTATTTTTTTTATTTTATCCAGGCTTGCATCAAGTAAGCCCTGAACTCCAAAGCGGGTATAGCATGGCAGCAAGTAGCGGCATCAAACAGGTCAGGCAGCCAGCCGTGTCACAAGGCTGGGTCGGGCCACCACCATGCCGCAACGTCCCACTGCCCCCCTCGAAAAAGAACATGTCAGTGCTATGTGCTAGCTAGCATAAGCTACCTGGATAGGGCAGTCGGGCTATCAAGCAGCTGTCTTTTCCTTCTTTAACTATGCACATTACAGCTCTGGGTAAGACCGCTTGCTCCCTTCTGGGCCCCAGGTCGCACACAGGTGTTTCCGTCCTGCAGCAAGCAAATCCTCCGCAAGATGGACAAAAGCAGCCAAGGCTCTTCTGCTGCTATGGAAGCGAGGCTGTCGGAAACCGCTACTATTCACGTTACTTACTCACAGCGTGATCGCAGGAGCAGAGGCCGCCCCCATAATCGAAAAGTCGTGCGCGGCAGCAGCGCTGCGAACTGCAGCACGAGCTCACCGAGACGGGGAAGAACTGCAGCTGAGGACCCTCGCTGTCATATCGCCAGTCACCGATCTTGGTCAGGTCGTGACTAGTTTCGCTCGTCAAACCCTGCCAAAAGAAGGGCGGTTCGCACGGAGTGCGTTCACAGAGCAAGCAGCCGATCTCGCATTCGTTGCGTCTGCACACGCCGCCGGCGTAAACTGCAAGCAGAGCCCTGGTCACCAAGGAGAGACCAGCTGGGCTTGACACCATCGGGGTCAGCTGCACCCGACGATCGGAACACAATCGAGCAGACGTACATAGACGGAGAAATCCTTCGGGGCGCTGTCTATGAAGCCGGTTGGAGACAGCGATCTGGGTATGTGCTCAATGACAAAGGAGGTGGGCTTGACGGGCAAGGCCAGGCGCACGACCAGGTAGCCCTCACTGCCTCGGAACGCCCAGCACTGGCCAGGCACCGTGGACGGCTGCAACGATGCAATTATTTTGCGCAGGTTAGCAGCTTCGCCACAATCTCTTTAAAAGGAAAAGGCCAACCAACGCCTTAACCGCGCAAGAGATTAACATGCTAGCGAGCGAGCTGGTGCAGCATACGTCAAGCGCAGTCTCGTAGAGAGCAGCGGATCACTGGCGACAGTCAACTGCAGATCGATCCACAGCAGCACCAGCGGCTGCATAGGCAGGATGAGCCCCAAACCCATGGCAGCCGGAAGTGCTGGCGAGCAGGAAGTGCTTGACACGACAGCCATGGGACAGCATACTTTGACATTGACTACCTGCACGAAAAAGTGCTATGCTAGCCGTGAGCCGCCTGCGCCTATGCACCGTTGCATAAGCAGTCGTACGGTCTATGCACCTAAGGTCGTAGTGTCTGCCCGTCATCCAACGATGCACTCAAAAGCCTCTCCCCCCCACAAATTGGTCAACCTACGAGCACCAAATCACGGAGACCGCTGCAAGCCGACGCGAATGGTACTCGGACTTGCAGCATTCCTGCCTGTCCATGCACGCCGAGACACTATGAGTATACAATGGTTGAGTTCGACGTTCGTTTTAGAATTTGACCTGCACGACCAGACCTCGAAGTCCTGTTATGTGGGCACTCTACTGCAGCCGACATCGAGTCGTGTACGGTAATGCTTGCCGGCTGGCTGCCAACGCATGTTCACTCTGAGAAAAAACCGCCCTATGGTTGGTCCGGATATTCCTAATTAAGTGTCGCATCTTGGAACCTCCGAGCAACACACAGCAGTCACACAGAGCCGTTGATGACCACAGATCCAGCTGTATGGAATCAGTGTGAAAATTGCCGTGTTGGTTTGGCCCATTGGTTAAAGTGCTCGCCACGTAAGGTGAAGGTAAATACATTTGATAACCGAGGTCGTGAGCTCGAGCCCCAGTGGGCATATGTGAAGCTCCTGAATAGAGATTAAGTTCTCTTGGGTGCTATACATATATTTATATTTATAAAAAAAATCAAAATCTTGCCTAGCCACAATCCTTTTAACAGTACATCGGTGCCATGACGGTGTAAAACACTACAGACGACCACCCCTAGTTTAAACTGACCTCCATTCGACTTGTAGGAGCTTGCAGTGGCACACTCTCGTCGTCTGTAATTCACACCCCGCCAGCGATAGAGAACCGGTCACAGCTTGCATTTTTCTGGGGCTCCATTCGATGCCCCCTGCCCACTTCGAGCACTCACCGAGCAGGGGGCCAGCTCACATTGACAGCATGCTCTTTACCAAGCTTCGGTTGTAATGTCATATGTACAAGCAGCCTAGCCTAAAAGCTGTTGAATTTGCTCCTACACCTACAGTAATTGTCGAGGGAAGGCATGCTGAGATAGGGGGAGGTCTAGTATCAAATGGCTAGGTTAGCTCTGTAGCACAACGACAAAAATATAATAACACATTTGATCAAGCGCCCTCGGAGAACTCAATCTCTTTCTAGGTGTTTTCCATTTGCTGTAAAGAAAACATGATCGAATGGTTTGTGGTAGCACGCTCGATAAACAGCAAGAATAACATGATTTGGGGTGACATGCACAGGGTCAGCATGCAAGTGCAGTTAGTGGCAGAATGTACAGTGTAAGCATGCATAAGCACATAAAGGTCGAATCACAAGGACTCATTAAATGCTGTGATAAATAGGTGCGTTTTTAATTTCTTTTTAAATTTGGTCAGGAGCATACGAATTAAATGCACTGTCTCCAAAGCATTTGAGGTTTGTACAAGGTATAGGTAAAGAGTTAGAATCCGAAAAGCAGGTGGTACGGTGCTTAACCTGGGGCAGTAGATCTGATAGGTAGGCTGGAGCCAAATTATAAAGGGACCTAAAAGTGAGCGACAAAACCTTGAAGTCGATGTGTTGCTTGACTGGGAGCCAGTGCAGGTCGGCGAGAAGTGGTGTGATGTGGCAACTACGATGCTCACGACAGACAAGCCTAGCTGCCGATTTTTGCACCAGCTGTAAGCGCCTAATTGCACAGGCCGGTAGACTGGCAACCAGCAAGTTACAAAAGTCAAGACGGGATGTCACAAATGCATGGACCAACTTAAGATATGGTATCCCTGTCTAGCAAGCTCATTGCCCCGGCACACCAGGCGAATTCACATACGCTTCTTGCATGCTGCAGAATTCTTCCAAAAATCGAAGGTCTTGAGAAAATCGTATACAGAAACCGATAGAGTTAAGACCTGTTTAAAACTAATCTGATTGTTGCTTGACCATAGCAAGCAAGAAATTACGTGCCTGCGGACATCTAACCGCTTATCGCTTCGGGTTCCTGAGTCATCCACACAGGCGAGGCCTTAGCTACGCCCGCAGCTTGTAACCTGCATCTTAGTTATGACTGTGCGCACCTATTATCGCTTCGTCATCGTAGTTCAAATGCATTCCTAGATGTTACTGTTGTTGTTAAGATTTGTGAATTACACATTAACAAAAGAAAAGCACCCTGGAGCCGCCGCTGTAGCCCTGGCCGCCAGTTTAGACGCTGCTCGTTTGGCTGGAAGTGCGAGTTGAGTACCTGCTCGTTTGGTATTCCTAGCATTGTCTCGAACCGCTCAGCACACTTTGAATCTCTCTTAGTGGTCATTAGGCCTGTTATAACTCCGGCGGCCCAACTTGACACTTGTCTTTGGAATCCTCGTTTAATGTGCAATAAACCCCTAGTAATAAGAGACCTTATTTCTGAAAATGGTCACGACCTGCTTGCTTGACTGAAACTTAGCTAAAATTGGTAAACTGCCCGACAATTAAAGTCTCTACCCGACTGGTTTCTCATTCTTTCACACCCCTAGACCAATCAAAACTGGAGGTGGAGTTGCTACTATCAAGCATTCGAAATTCGACTTCAAGCCATTTGCAGTACCCTTGAAGCATTCTTTCAATTCGAGTGTCTTGATTTCACCCGACAACAAGCTACCGATGGTGGCAGTAGTCTATCACCCACCAGGTACCAAGTCCTCCTTTATCTCTCTCCAATCTCATTTCGATTCTGTGTGCAAGCAATCAATTCTTCCTCGTTATGGGTGATTTCAACATTCACTTTGATAACTTATCGGACGCCTTCAGCACTGAATTTCGTGCGTTGACTGACTCATTTGTCACTTGTGGCTCATGTGCATGGCCATCAGGGTTCATACGCTCGACCACATTTTCTATTACAACTGCACTTTGTCATCATCAATTACTACCAAATCCACTGATCTGACCACATACAGATCTCATTCAGTCTACAGTGTGTGCCCTCCTCCTCCTCTTCTAACATCACCCGTGAATCGCAAAACCTCGAGACCCTTGACATCGATGCTGTCCGTGCGAGAATATCTGCCTTGCCTCTGCTGCTCAGTCCCATTCCGACCTGTCATCATTGGTAGATTGCTACAACATGACACTAGCTGACATGTTTGACGAGTTTGCACCTCTGACTAAGGCACACTCGCCCAGACGGCCTGTGGTTTACCACAGACATTAAACTAGCCAGGTCTACTAAGCCCAAGCTTGAAAAAGCACACAAAAGATCAGGACTGACTGTCCATCGACTGGCATATGAGGACTACTGTAGATCGTACTAATCGATCCTAACAAAGGCCAAGTCTAGCTTCTATTAAAAACATTGTCGACTCAAAGATGCACAATCCAAAAATGCTGATGTCCACGATCAACCATCTCCTTAACCGCTCCCACGTTAGCTTCTTACCTAGTGATCCTTGTGATGATTTAGCTGATCGCTTCTCTAGCTTCTTTGTCAACAAGATAGACAAGATCAAGGAGTCCATCCCTGCGACGTCAGCATCCCCTCTAGAATGCTGTCCCTCAATTCCGTGCAATACCTCAATGTCTAATTCAAGGTCATAAGTGACCTTGCCATGAAATTCATATCCCAATCAAAGAGGAGAACTAGTCTTTTGGAGCCTATTCCCACTGTCCTGCATCTACGATGCATTGATCTGCTGCTGCCGTGCATAACTAACATCATTAATATGTCATTAGCCTCAGGTCATGTCCCAGCACCTTTCAAAAAGGCTGTAGTCAGGCCATCATTCTAGAAAGCAACACTAGACTAAGAGAACTTCAAACCTTGCTAGTAGGTCTCAGTCTGGTTTTAGAGCTAAGCACTCGACAGAGTCAGCATTGCTTTGGTTGTATAACGACCTAATTAGGAATGCAGACTTAGGTAGAGTGTCCCTGCTTGTTTTGCTCGATCTTTCGGCAGAGTTTGATACTATCGATCACTAAGTCCTTCTTGAGCACCTCTCATCTCGCCTGGGAATTACTGGCACTGCATTGCAGTGATTCAGGTCCTATCTCAGTGGGAGACTCCAGAGTATTGATGCGAATGGACCAAGATCTTCCGAAGAACCTCTGAAATATGGGTACCTCAGGGATCAGTGCTTGGTCCGGTTCTTTTCTCGGTTTATACTCTCTCTCTTGCCGATGAGATTGCCAAGCACAATCTAAGCTTTGTCTTCTATGCAGATGACACTTAGTTGTACCTTTGCTTTGATCCCTCCCAGCCCTCCAGCACATTGAATTCTCTTAACTCCCTCGTGGCACGTATTAATAATAATAATAATAATAATATTGAGAACATCTGCACATGGATGGCGGCAAACTTTCTTAAATTGAATGATGATACAACCAACTTACTAGTTTGGTTCACACCAAGTGTGATTCAGAAATCAGAAAGGCTGACGCTCAAAATCGGCTCTGCCAGCATATCTCCTGTTGAATCTGCACGAAGCTTAGGTGTCATGTTCCAAAGTGACTTTTCGTTAGATGACCACACCAGCTACACAATCAAGTCTGCCTACTTTCAGCTACATAACATTGCCTAAACATACACCTAAACATGAGGCATGCTTGCTTGCTAGAGGCCTGGTGAGGGCCAGGTGAAGCTCGGCTACTGCTGCTGGCAATAGCCAGTAATTATTGGCTAATCACTACAATTAAACCATAGCTGTTTCATGTGCCCCCTCACAGCTGCTACAACATTTTTGCTCTTAAATGTCCTGAACCAAATGCAGAACATTCATTATTCAGCAGCAGCTTGCCGGCTCGAATTCACTAGCGGTGCAGCACTGGCAACCCCTAACCAACTGCCGATAGACTGCTGATAAAACAACTGCCGATAAACGAGAGATGAAGGAAACAGCGAGAGCTTGCCAAGTTCAACAATCTTAGGCTGCCGAAAAAAAGATTTGATTACAGTAGTGGCGAATTTCACTAACTTCTCGCACGACTCGACAACTGATAGGAAGGGCCAGCGTGATCAGAAGGGCCCACTATATGATAGGAAGCCCCCCCCCCCCCCCCCCCGCTAGATATAGCGGCCCAACGACGCCCAAGCCCAAGTGCCCCACCGAAGCAAAGCCGCGCTCAGCGCTCACCTGAATGACAATACTCGGTGGGTTCACTGTGTACCAGAGCGGCAAGCCAAGGAAGGTGACACGCGCTGCTCGGCCATAGTAAGTCTCCGAGCAGCGCGTGCTGACGACTTTGCCCCCTGCAATTGCAAAAGTACATTGTATGTGGCCGGCAATGTCATGAAGAGAAGGAAGAGATAACAAATATGTACGACACAATCACACACACACACACACGGGCACATCTACACACCCATGCCCCCAAAAACCCACTCACACCTTCATCCGCACACATGAGAGCTTTGCATGCACGCACACACATACAAACAGAGAGAACACCATAGGTGCATAGAGTACAACACACATCTACATGAGCATGCATGAGAACGCATGCTCACGTACAGCACAGGATTACCAACTAGGGAGCATGACAACTGCACCCCGCCCCCATCGGAGCCCCCCTCGGAGCGCCGGAGTCTGCAGACGCAGCTCACCAATAGACTCCAGAGCAAAGTCTGGTACTCCAGTCTTATCGGCGCTGTAGATGTTGAGCTCCTTTTTGACAAGCTCCTTGACGACCTAGGCAGGCGCAGCAGCAGCAGCAGCAACTGAGCTACGTCAGGCAGCTCGAGGCGCTTCGAGGCGATGTTCGACGCATCGCCCCCATGCTAAGCATCATTCAAAGCATATGCTGACTGCTCGTGGCGGGTGGGCCAGCAGTGAGGGGAGGGGCAGGCAGACAGCATGACAAGAGTAGACGGCGATTTTGCGACCGCTTTACGTCAGCACCACATCAGGCTCCCATAGGCTTCGAGACACGGCCGACACCTGCAGCCAACGCTCAGAAGGCCGACGGTGCCCACCGGCTGCAGCCAGCAGCGGGGTAGGGCTGCCTGCCGCTGCCCTCGGCAGTGCAGCGCACGCAGCTCGTCCGGGATGAGCGAGCAGCTGTCAGAAAACCGTCCCCGCCCCCAGCACGACTGACTGCACACTGGGTCACGCGAGGGAGGAAGGAAGAGATGCGCTACCTCTTCGCTGAGGCCCGTGCCGTTCGGAGTGGAGATGTAGACGTTCGTACGCTCGGCGCTGCTGGCGCCGGCGGCGCTGCCCTCGGCCACGGCACTGGTCAGCCGCTGGTCCAGCACGCCGACGGCCTGCGTGAGCCGCGCCTCGAGCTCGCCCAGGTCCCTCTGGCAGGCGCAGCCGCCGCCGCCGGCGGAGCACGGCACTCGAGCCACAGTGGCCACCGCCGTCTCGAACGCCTCCATCTGCATCTTCAGCTGGAGGAGAGAGAGAGAGAGAGAGAGAGAAGCATTGACCGCGGCTCTCGCAAGCGGAAAGCAAGGCCGATCGGAGCGCTGCCAGCGCCACCACTGCGCACGAGCCAAAGCCCCCCAGCGAGCCCCGACCGAAGCTTCCGAGAAGCTGCCAGCTCTCTGACCTGCACGCATGCACTCTCCTTTCTCAGCTCACTCTCTTCTCCTTTCTCAGCTCACTCTCTTCTCCTTTCTCAGCTCACTCTCTTCTCCTTTCTCAGCTCACTCTCTTCTCCTTTCTCAGCTCACTCTCTTCTCCTTTCTCAGCTCACTCTCTTCTCCTTTCTCTGCTCACTCTCTTCTCCTTTCTCTGCTGGCGCGCGAGAGCTCGAGCTGCAGCGCGAGACATGCACAAGCCCCATACAACCAGTGCCGTCTACGCTTTCGAAGCCTTCCAGGTGGCCAGCCAGGACAACCGGGCTGAAACGTCATGTGGTACGACAGCAACAAAAACCCGATGGCGCTCCGAGAGGCCTCGCCCAAATGGGGCCTCACAATGCTTGGGGTGTGCCAGCCAGAGGCAGCCGCTCATACCTTGCCGATTTCGGTCCTCAACACCGCGAGCTCGCTATCCAACATCGGCCTCGCCTGCTGCTGAGACTTCAGCGCCTGAACGAAAACAAGGTGACAGCCCTACTGAGGAACACGCCTGCTCGGCAAGCCGCGGTGGCCGGCCATAAGAGCCAGCAGTCGGTGCTATGGGCTCAAACTCTTAACGGCTTAAGCAGCACAAGCAGCTGGTCATCAGAAGCTAGCAGCGGCAGCAGCAAGTCATCTTCCGTAGCCATCTTATTTCAAAATAAAAGCCGAAACACAATCCCATGCCCAAACGTACTTGCTTTTAGCCTTAAAACATTCACTGTTTGCTAATCAACAAAGCCTTTGCTGTTGACAAGAGGCTTCCTGCTAGGCACCATTCTAATTACGAGTAAGGTTAATGAGCCTTCTCTTAGAAATTACATAAAAAGGAGTGAAACGATATACGTAAAGAGTTGACTGTACATTTATTGGCCAAAAGTGGTTTTAAATAATCACATATTTAATCACAAGTTTAACATTAATATCGAGTCAAAAATAATAATTACACTGGTTAAACCTAAGGTGTTAGCCACAAGGTTAAAGCACTAGCTAGAAGCCTGTCTGAAAAGCTACATTACAGCAAGTAATGATCATGGCACATAATAACACTAGTATGATAAGTGCTGCTAATTAGCTGCTCTCATCATAGAGCACTCATTATTTACTGAAGCTTGCCTAATACCTCAGCACTTGGCTTTCCTCTCCAGAGAAAGAGAGAGAGAAGAGAAAGAGAGAGGAGAAAGATAGAGAGGCTGTCTGCACTTTGACGGCTTACCTCGGCAAGACTTGCCTTGAGCAGGTCCAGCTCAGTTTTCAGTGAGCTAATCTGGTGCAAGGTCTCACTGCTCTCACTAGCAGCACCTTCCTTCAAACTCTTCAACAGCAAATGGTAAGGTGCTCACTTCCCGGTTATATGCGCTTAGCGATACTGTGCCATAACAGTTGTGGAAGCTGCGATCCAAGGTCGCGTGAGCAAAGGTCAACTCACTGTGAGGTCATTCTTCCACTGTCCAACATCGTTCCTCCTTCGATCTTCAACCGAAGTCATCAGCTCGTCGAACTCCTTCAAAATAAGACCAAGCGAAGATAAGCCGCACTTCGCAACAACAGCACACCTCCACTGTCCCCACCCGAGCAGAGCTCGTGGGCGACTTCACGGCGGCGTACCAATGCAAGAGCAGGCAACAGCGAGGAATGTTCATGGTCGTTAGATGAGAAGTACTAGTGAACTGCACAGGCTGACAGCGAGGATGGAGTAGAGACACTGAGAGAGAAGGAGAGAGAGATAGCAACAGAGAAACATTGACAGAGACAGATGCAGGGAGACAGAAAGAGAGAGAGAGACAGAGAGAGAGAGAGAGAGAGAGAGAGAGAGAGAGAGAGAGAGAGAGAGAGACAGAGAGAGAGAGAGAGAGAGAGAGAGAGAGAGAGAGAGAGAGAGAGAGAGAGAGAGAGAGAGAGAGAGAGAGAGAGAGAGAGAGAGAGAGAGAGAGAGAGAGACAGAGACAGAGACAGAGAGATAGAGAGAGAGAGAGAGAGAGACAGAGAGAGACAGAGACAGAGAGCCAGAAAGACAGAGAGGAGAGAGAGAGATGGCGAATCGTAGTGCCGCTGCTACTGCTGAGCCAAGAAGCTGGAGCCAACAGCCTAAAGTACTGAAAAGGTACGGCTTACAAAAATCTTTCAGAGACTGCACATGCATGTTTCAACCAGCCTTTTAACAGGCAGGTGGCCAAGAAGTGTGGCATTGAGAAGGCAGCAGCAACAGCAGCCTCAGCTGCGACGCCAGAAGAAGCAGCAGCACCGATTAAGGAAAATTGGGTAGTAGAATCGGCAGTATCTGGCAGGTCATGCTAGACGATCAAAATTGGTGAGGTCCACATGCCGGGACCTGGCGACAGTCAATAATTCAGAAAGTGTTTTCACAAAAGGGAAATCATACGAGTTTGCCTCCTTTCGATCGTAATCGGAGAAAAGGTCGCAGGACGACAGCAGAAGCTGCACTATACTGGACCAATCTACACCATCTCATTGACGTTGTTTATAATGATGACATTTCCGAGTAGTTTAGTGCTTGAGCATAGAGAGAGAATCGTCAGCGAACGGTGGCTTCTGCAAGCAGCTTCCTTGGGTGGACATTTGCACAATGCATTGCCTGCACCCACAGCCAGGAAGGAGTGAGACAGTGGAGGCCAGAAACACGTGAGCAAGATAGACCAGCAAGCAGGGATCACATGTCCAAGCAGTGATCACATGCCTAGAGACATGCTAGCCAGCTTACTGTGAGCCTGTCTTTCGCAGATTTGTGGTCTTTGCGAAGAGCGGCGATATCATTTTCCATTTCTGATATCTTCTGGAACTAAAAAGACAAAAACGTTGAGTTTCTTTACATACACAAAAACATCTTCCCACCCTTCGTGCATAGCACTGGTCTTCAGCAAGCAGGGCTGCAGTGTGCCACTGAAGACCGGCTGCCTAAACCGTGGGCGCACACGTGGCTGCTTGCGAGCAAAAGCAGGCAAGGAGAGCTGCAGCGAGCCCGGACCTGCCCGGACAGCTTCTCGTTGGTGCTGGCGACCAGCTGCCGCCTCAGGGTGTCGATGCGTGCATCCAGGGCGGAAATGAATCGTGGATCGACAGCGCTCTGCTGCTGCTGCTCGGGGCTGGGGGCCGAGCCGACACTTGCGTCCGTGTGGCCAAGGCTGCCCAAGTTCACTATGATCTGCCGAGTCTTTTCGCTGATGATGCCAGAATGAGGGAGGCCATCCTAAGCACAGCACAGGCATGGCATGAGTAGCAGAAAGCATGTCACAGCTATACGCACAGAGCGCAGAAAGTCGGTTGCTTCCGGTTGTGCTCACGACAATGTGATCAAAATGACAAGGTGATCACTTGCAATCTCTACTGACGAAGAAACTGGCGAGCAAAAGCTGCAGCGTTACTTAAAAATCACGCAATTCACGATCTGCCACCAACCATAGGTCAGAATGATAATAAAACAATTACGTGGATGCCCTGAATCTAAATATTGATGCTTCTCCACTGAGCCGTCCCAAAGGCATTCTGATTTGCATCATTTGCAAAATCAAGGCAGCAAATCCTGAGCTACAGTCTATCTACCTACCCACACGGAAATGACAAGTTATTTCACTAATGAACAAATTTCAACCCAACCAGCTCCGAACGTCTTGACAGGCCTGTGGATCAGCTAGTCCGTGCTTTAAGGCTTGCTATGTGCAAATTGCCAAGACAATTCTGATGCATCCACATTTTTTGTAAGCTTTCTTTACTTTATGCATGTTTTTTCAAGCTATTCTTCTAAAGAGGGTGCCTTTTTGTCCAACACAAAATATCATCAAGGGCAGTATACTGCAGTATGTTTCAAACAAGACATAAGGACTGCATTATAACTGAACAGGCACCGGTGGGTAGTGGTCATCCTGAGACAAGCTGTTATAGGGCAGGATTAATCGATTCACTGCTCGGTAGGTTGCTGGCTGGCAAGAAGATTTGTGGAGGTTGATGATTTTCGGCTTGCCACAAACCAACACTCAGCTTAACCCAATGAAGCTGAATGTCGTCTTCCTGATCAAGTGAGTAGGGAAGCAGCAACCCACACAGGTAGTTTACTGGATGCCCAGGTCAACGAACTGCACGTTCGATATGCATTAACCAATTTTGGTGTTAAATGACCTGTGTATTTGACTACGGGGGGGGGGGGGGGGGGGGGGGAGGTGCCCAAACGTGTGAGGGATATAAATGACTGTAAGGCTACACCCTCTTCTGGCAAATCGCTTGAGGCAGGAGGTAGATGAACTAATGCTTGCAGGATAAGCCAGCACAATGCTGAGTAACAAGAACCATTTACAACCTGTCTGTCCAAAACCCAGTTATTGGGTTGGGCTGCAGAGATATACAGAACCTAGATTATAGCATCTGCTTGTAAATTGACAGCAAACTAAAAACTCATAAGCAGTTAATCCAATGCATTTACATACTGCTTAGGCAGTATAAAAAAGGTCGATCTATCTTGTTGCTATAGCTTTATATAATATTGCTGTCCATTCAGCAATCCGGCATCGGGGTGTGCGACAATCAATAAGTACATTACTGATATTTCGAAGTCGTTCTATTTAAGCCTGCTTGTAGACCCAAGGGAGTAAGATGCTCGGACTTCCCAATCCATGTACTTCACAATCCAGAGTTTGAGTCCTTCAGTGGCTAATTCTTTATTGTTCATTGCAAGCAGTGGTGATTGCCGTTAAGGCTGTTCTGCTGCTATATAAATGGGACTTATAAATCAGCTAATCTTTACTTTTATTTTTTATTTTACACATTGCTGGTTGCTGTCACTCCCTTCTTTTACGAATCTGGGAGACCATTCTACAAAGTGGGGCTGTGCCTGACATGCACACTGCAAATGAGCTGGCAACGTAATCTCATAGCAACGTCCAGCATATGAGCAGTCTGTGTAGCCCTCCTGGCCCACTAACAGTTCGAATATACGATTGCCCAACGAGCCGCACGAAACAGCTCACGGGTGTATTAGCAATCCCTTGGAAATTAATAAAGAGCAGTCAATTTACATTCCCGTAGCTTTTTTTTTAAATGTATTTTGCATTTCTAAACCAAACTAAGCACCATTTCTCTGGTTGCCCTATGGCAATCGCCCGAGTCAAGGTTCGTACTTCTGATGCCAGCAATACGCCAAGAGAGGGAGAGAGAGAGAGAGAGAGAGAGAGAGAGAGAGAGAGAGAGAGAGAGAGAGAGAGAGAGAGAGAGAGTGAGAGAGAGAGAGAGACAAACACACACACCTCAATATCTCTACAGCCAGACACTGAATGGGTGTCGGAGTCACAACTCAGAGGCATCGAGGCTGGTTCACTTGCCTTGCTCAAGTAGTAGATGCCGCTCAGTCGTCCGCACACGGGCATGTTGGCATAGCCGGTCACGTGAAGTCCGCAGGCCATCAGGGTAAGGAGCAGTGGCAATAGCAGCAGCAGCAGCCACAGGCAGCAGACCGAGCACCTGCGACCGGCACTGCCGGCGCTGCTGGCCGTGGCAGCGCTGCTTCGCTGCCGAGGCTTCCTAGACAGCCACGCTGCCGACTTCACACTCTGGCTGACGACATAAGGAACGATAGACTCGCTCACCATACACCACCACCTTGAAAGAGTGTTGCCTACAGCAACTGACAGACGACGACAGGCGTCCTGACACGATCGTGTGTGAGAGAGACGGAGAGGGCAGCGAGTCCCTTGCAGTAGGCAAAGGAAAAATGAAATGTGGCGAAAGCAAACAGCGAGCACAGCTTGGTGGCCGTGTCTCACACTGCTCAACCTCTAACTCCTCCCAGGAGCATGCAGCAAGATGGGAGCGTTCATGACATGACGTTTACTGGCGCCGGGGTGACTAATGAAAGCAGCAAGGAGATCGGCTCAGCTGCCATCGGCAGCGACAACACGAACTGTCCCACCTTACCGAGCATGCCGTATCCTGCAGCAGCAACAGCGGCCAGAGCGTGGCCCTGTCCATCAATGGCAGCCTCGCCACTGCTGGCCGTCGTCGGAGTGGCAGTTGCCTGGTAGCTGCCAGCTGCCGCATCAGCCAAATCTGTGTACACTTCCGAGTCTGCAGTTGAAAGCCGCGAATGGGTTGATGGTGCCATGCAATTCACGGCGGCCGAGGCCGAGTACTGCAAGTACTCAGCCAAAGCAAGCGACACGGCAGCACGCCACAGCGACTATAAGTTACATGACTTAAGTTGATGTGTCTGGCTCACCAGCCGGTTCTACACAGCCATAACAAACATTCCGAGGTACGAATGAACCCTACAGACAACAGGGATCATCACCTCGGTTGTGAAACCGGCGGCCTCGGACACCGGTGTGGCTTAAGCCCTACCAACCCGGTGCGAGGCAGGAGAGGCGCATACCCGTGACTTCAGTATCCAGGCCGAACATGCTGATGGATTTAGACACCTCTGAGATTGTGTCCAGCGTTGCACTGCTCCCTCCGCCGCCTCCGCCGCCTTCTCTGACGCTGCCGCGGCTGCCTCGGCGGTCGACGCTGCTGCCCACGGCGATTCTCCTCGCTCTGACATTGCGCTGAGGGCTGCGCGATTTCGACGTCGAGGTGGCACGGCGCGTTCGTGCTGGCATGCCGCCACTGTTATTGATATTCTCTTCCTCCTCTGCATGCAGCGGGCCGAAAAAGAAACAGGAGTCAAACTATATACAGGGAAGCAGCATAAGCGATCGCAGTTGAAGAAAGGGGCAGTAGCAGTAGCAACATCTCAGGGGCTGGGGGAGGAGCGCTCCGGGGAACACTCCAGGAGACTTAGCAGGGTCCGGAAAGCAGCTTAGAGCAGGGGAAGCAATCTGGCCGAACGGTAGCTGCTTTGCATGCACGCTAGCTGCTTGCTCACTTTCTTGGGGGGGGTGAGTGGGAGAGGGCAGTCAAAGTAAGTCACACGTGACAGTGCCCTCGTACCCAGGCAAGAGAGCCCTGCTCGCCTGCTAGGCCTGTCGAGGCCAGAGGGGCGACCGTGGTCTCAACCTAAGGGTGGACGAAAGCAGACTGCTGAGATTCCATCCTCGGCTGGTCAGAGGCAGCTTGGTCACGGTCACTGTAGGCTGTCCGTAGCACAGGCAGGCGAAGATAAAAAAGCAGCACTCTGCGAGCCTGCGCAGAAAGAGCTTGACGAAAAAGAGCAGCAGGCAGCATGCACCGAAAGGCACGATTCAGCACGATTCTGGAGAAAGCCAATCACAGAGCAGGTTTCGCTGCTCCGTGCCACAACGTCGTCTTGGCATTGTTCTATTGTCAGCCACACTGCCTGGCAGTTTCAATCTGCCGAAATCCGGCCTTTCTGTAGGCCAAAAAGCGAACATCGGCAGAAGAATGCCCGCAGCCGGTCCGCAGGCAGTGACGCGTCTGCACGCAGCACGAGGCTTGGTGCTCGCTCGTGCAAGCGCCGTTGGGCAGCGAATAGAGAGGAGCCGGAAACCGGGAGGAGGAACTGCTGACGGCGGTGGCAACTGCACGTGCCAGCTGCCCTGCAGCATCGCACACAGGGCAGTCACGAGCGAGCGATCGCGAGCGCCTGGATCGACGAGCGAAGAAAGCGGCGCACAGAGACGGCAGCAGAGCAGCAGAGCCGGCGCAGCTGGGCGGCACGGCACGGTCCTGGCACGGCTAGGCTGGCGAGAGTGTCGATTCGAGAGATTCGACTGCCAGGTGCCACCGATGCGCACTGTGCGGCCAAGTCTGGCACGCACCGAGCACCGACAGCACGCACCGACCAGCTGGGTCCAACTAGTGGCAGCACGTCCCGACGGTGCTCAAGCGACGACCGGCAGCGGCACATTATGAGTCACCGCTCGAGCAAGCGAGCACGGTAAGCAATTCATCTAACGGCCGCCATTGTTCGACCACTGCACGGCGGCTGCTGCTGTCAGTTGGTCTGCGCTCGCTAGCCCCCTCGGCTCAGCACACTCAGGTGCAAGAGCACAGCCTCGCCAAGGGGAGGCCTGCTACAGTGCCTGCCTTGCTGCAGCTGCGCTGCTACAGCCACATACAGATGGAAATCGCTGAGGTGACGCCCACCTGTGATCTCGGTGACCTCATAGGTCATAGTATGCCGCTCTGCTGACACTGCCGCAGTCGTCAACATTCCGTCGTCGGCATCGCAGAGCTCCACGTGGGCACCGCCACTGCTCCGGCTGAGCGCACCCCTCAGCGGACCATTGCCGGGGGCCACCACCACAGTGGGGCCGCCGCTGGCGGCAGCATGGTGCCCGTGCATGGCAGCACCTTTGACCAGCCTCGATCTGGTATTATAGTCCACCAGGCCATCGTACAGCTTGCCGGAGGTAGTCACATAGCCTGCATTATAGTCCACCAGGCCATCGCGCAGCTCGCCAGGGGTAGTCACGTAGCCACCGTTTAGTTCGCGAAGGTACGGCCGTGATAGATTCGGACTGCTGACTTGATTCTTTAGGTAACCTCTAGAGTATGTCCCACTACAAAAGCAAAACGTGCAGTGCTACACACTACGAGCAGCTGAATCGGCGGACAATATAATGCTGCACCATCACAGCCTAGTGATCTTTCTTATATATTCTAAAAGATTATATATGGGCGAATAATAACGAGTGTTGTCGGCATCAATATCGTCAACAGTGCTGAACCTACGATCTTTGACATGGCAACCAAAAAAATATCTTTCTCACTCTCCTCTCTCTCTCTCTCTCTCTCTCTCTCTCTCTCTCTCTCTCTCTCCCACTCTCTCTAGCCCAGGTTTCCAACTTGTGTCTTATGTACGTGTACACGGACACAAACAAACACACACAAACACACACACACACACAAACATCAACATCAACACACGGGTTACCATCTCTAAAACGCTAAAACGTTTGTCCCTCCTGCACTGATGGACTGCAATGCCACAGACCAAGCTTGGTGGTCTAACCACACTAACAAGGTCACATACTCGGTAAGGTTAAATTCCATCGGTCAAACATGGCTGATCCGTTTAGTTAGGTAGTATTGCCAAGGCCATATACACATGTCTGCCGAGCTACATTGGAGCACTCAGAGACTAAAAGTGTGGATGTGTAGCAAGTGCAGGTGGAGAGCAGCCCACCAAGCACTATGTGCCGCTAGACGACCAAGCTAAGCTTGAGACAAGCCAATTACTAATACCTAAGCAGTCGAAATGTCACTCCACATGTGATCAGCTACAGGTCCACATCGAGTTTCAGAATCAAGGATAGAGCACTGAGGGGGGACTGAGCTTTAAGGGCTGCTTTGAAGGTTGACCTTGCCCCAGCAGACCAATCGATGATGCTCTGATGATATGTACCTCCAAAACAGGCCTTGCAAAGGGCAGCATGGATACAACTCGAACGTTTAGAATGAATAATACACAATTGCGCTTATAAGAGTCTGGAAGCTGGCAATGTGCATGCCGAGCAAGCGATGAATTCGCCTATTAAGGAAACCTATATCTTGTCCTTAATCATCTGGACACCATCCGTGAGCAGTTGAGCTCCTACCAAGGATTAAATGGTCATAATGCTGGACAGAGCCAGTCGAGCCTCGACTGCACTAGGAACCCCTGGAGCCACGAAGCTTGGCAGCCAGTCACAACTCAGCCAAGGGTAAATTCTGAGTGGCTTCGCTCAGAACTAGGAACAAGGGCATTGCATGGACACTGATAAATTACCTGGACGCTGATAATGCCGTGTGGGTCTCGAGCCAGTCTTGACAAATCAATATCAATAGTTGGGTAAACCGAGCACCATCGTTCAACTAAAGATCCATTTCGAATGACAATTACGATGACTGCTTCAAATTGTGGATTCATTTGAAGATTTAATTACAGCATAATCCAAAAACCGACAGTTTGGGATCACTGGCGCTAAACACCAACACCGTGCTCGAGGCTCAAGCCGACCTGTGTTACCCCACCGAGTGGCCGTGTGCACTGCACGCAGAAGCCAGTTCTGCCCATCTCAGCTTTCTGTCTGCAATCGCCCCGGATGCAAGGTGCACACATCGGGGCAGCAGCAGCACTATCAAACTAGTCAGCAGCGGTAAAAAGAAGCACCGTGCATATAGGGTAGCAGCCGCAGCTGCAAAGCAGACTGCAATAAGTACGGCTCCATGCCTGTCTGTTCAAAGCAGGCAAGCGCAGCATGGTCCTTCTCATTGTCCGTAAAACAAAGAAACCCACCTTAGGCTTAGGCCTTTGGCCCGACACTGCAGTTCAACTCTCTCCCCACCGATCAGCAAGGGAACATCTCACGTGCTCGGGCGCATTCAGCGGAAGTGAGGGCAGCTCCGGGGGGGGGGGTGGTGGAAGGGGGGCTCCAGCTGCTCGGTGCAGGTCCGGCTGTTTAGCAGGATGGGAGGGGGAGGGGCAGCTCTACTGGAGAGCAACAGTAATCTCGACACCTGGCTGCCAGCTGTCAGGCAGCAACTGCATCCCAGTGACAGGAGATGGGTTATGGCAGCAGCAGCCACCGAGCTCGGCAGGATCTGAGCTCCTCACTCCTGAGTCGTCGAACTTGACTGCTGTCTCAGTTAATTGGAGAGTGCCTGCTCAGACTTCGTGCATCGATCTCCGTCAGCAACTGCACGCGCATAGTTCAGAGCTGAGCCATCACAGATTTCATGCTGCAGCCGAGTCAAACGAAGTCCTTCGGGCTTGCTTCCAGGGCGCTCGGCACAGACACTCTGACCGTGTTGTCGGTGACAATGCCATAGCAGAGTCTGACCTCTAGAGTCACATGTGCTAGTGCTAGGGTGAGCTTTCATGGTCAGCCTGCGACTATGTTTGGGGCCACCTCTGTTGCCAAGCACCCGTTCAGGCATTTGCTAATGCAGCCAGCAGCAGCACAACATTAGATTGTGTTTGCACTGCATGTCAACAATATTGCCCATGCATGGCAGAGCAGATCAGTCACACCCCAGTGAATCGTGGCATCTCGAACGGCTCCCTTGGGGCCGAGTGCTGCTGGATGCCACCGGTCTCCTCGACTGACCCAGTGCTGTACTGGCAGACATGTCACACGGGGTAGAAGAGTAGGGGGGTTAGGGGGAGCCTCACAGCTGCACTAGCTGCCCAGTTAGAACACAAACTGCATGTCTCCTAACCAAAAAGAGATCACTACAAGGTAGGATGTTGGTTGGGCCGATGTAACTCTCATTAGTTGCACACTTCACTGGTAGCAGGGTCGGCAGCCTCCTTCCAGCTTCACTTAAGAGTAATAAGCAGCTTTAGTCAGTCGATGGGCTTCCATTTCAGCCTATGCCAAGAAGAAAATGCCTAAATAGAGATTCGGTTTGCTTAGTGCTAAAAAGCGTTTAATCGTTTTATTATTTTTATTTGGTGGCTAATCGCTACTCATCCTCGAGGCAGATGGGTCA
>WPIO01000010.1:6155000-6235000 GCA_009760855.2 Cristatella mucedo | reverse complement strand
CGTTTTTGAGTATGTGTAGTCTGTTTTTTCCCTCCTGAAAAGAAAAAACGAGGCAGTGCTAAAACGGCATACGACAAACACACGGCGGCCGCAGCGGCAGGCCGCCCCTGGCAGCTGTGCATGCATACAAAGCAGCACTCTCGTCAGTGAGTAGCCCGAGGAAGTCATGTGCGCAGCACAAGTGCTGCTGCTCAATCTTGCACCGGTCCGTGCCCACCTCCGGCTCGAAGCCGCGGCTCACGGGTCACGGGCCGGGCAGGTTTCCAAGGCAAAGCGCTTGAGTGGGCCAAGAGGCACGCGGCTCTAGCACGGGCTCCGGTGCACAGGCAACGCGAGGCAAGGGCATGAAGATAGATGGCCACAGCGGCGGCTGTGCAGGCCGGTCAAACCAGCCGACCACCGCGTCAGCCTTGACCCGAGTAAGAATCGCACTCTGCCTACGCCAGTAGCAGCAGCTGCACCACCACCACCACCGCTGCGAGTGGCGACGTCGCAGCGAAGGCAAACTATAGGAGGATTGTCGAAAGCTACTCCGGGATGCTTCGTCCCGCTCTAATGCAGCCGCAGCGCTGCAGGGCAAAATACGACGGCAGAAAACACGGTCCCCCAGGGAGTAGGGGAAAGACCGCGGCTGCTTTGCCGAACAGCAGGACTCGAAGGGCGCCAGTGCACTTCCCTTCTCACTGGTCTCGGTGAGACGGCAAGCATGAGAAAAGGTCGGTCTGCTGACAGGTGCCGAAAAGCGTGCGGCCAGCTCGAGCGCACGCATAAATACCGACTTACAAAGTTTCGAGCGAATTGTCGAGACGCTGAGGAGAACCAGCTCTGAAGGGCGGGCTCCCAGCTGCGCTCCTGCAACCACAAACGAGTGCAGCAATGGCAAAATGATGGCGTTCCCTTGGGGCAGGCAGGAGACAAGCGGGTCTTCAAAGAAGCAGGGATGCGCTCCGCCACGTGCCTGGGCGCCGGTAAAGCGGTGCCCGGCCAGCAGCCGAGTTCAGTTCCAGCGACAGGCATCGACACTGGCGTGCGGCAAACATTTGCGACGCCATGCGCTCGCTTGCTTGTTGCAGGCTCGTTGCACTCGTGGGCCACAATCATCTAGACTAATGCCGGGAGGAATCGAAACACCGCCAAAGCTCACAATCTCTGACAGCTAGACACCGGGACAGCGCAGGCAGCTGTGACTGATGACCGGTCGGCCGACGGCTAGACCGGTTCCAAAATGCACAGGCCTGTTTGCTTACCGAAGCTCAGCTGCATAAATGCAGATGAACAACAAAGCATTCATTCGGGGCTGCCGGCTGACCTAGCAAAACCCTTCTGCACATGCATCCCCTGGCCTGTAGCACGGCCTGGCCACCCCACTTGAGGGGGGGTGGTGGGAAGAGAGTATCCAGGTGACACTTCGGCTCACGGCAGGCAGGCTCCCACATGCAAGTTTTGAGCTGCTAATCTGGTGCAAGCTGACACGATCTGACACGTGGTGCAAAAGCTTCAGACCCCTAGAATGAATGAATGAAGAGAGCCTGCGGGCACGTCATGAGCAGACAATCCTTAGCTGATAAAGGTAGGTCTTGAGAATTCAGTATGCTTGGTTCCTGCGAATAGGCGATCGGTGCAGTTACAACTTGACCCTCATTCCCAAAGCCATCACCAATCACGAGCACTTCAAGGTGACTATGCCACCCATTCATGCCAGGAGCCCTCTCATCGGTGCCAGTCAGCCAACGGTATCTTAATTTTAATCGAACCTCCTTTTGAAAACTCTGAGCGCCTCCATTAAACACTGGAAAAGCCAGCAGCAGCAGCAAGGCTCCTTGCGAGTTGCTCAGGCCCCCAGCTCGGGGCCACCTGGCCTGGCGACGTTCTCACTGTCTGCAGCCGAACACGAACGTACACTGGCAGAACGTGGGTGGGCGCCAGGCGATCAGCGCGCAGGAGACGCGAGGCAGCATTCGCCTGCTGAGCCGGACGCGTTCGCCCAGCTAGCACGGGTCGGCGTTCGAATGAAATGCAGCGGAATACGCGCCCACGACGACGCGTTTCGCTCGCCGGCCCAGGACGGAATGGCCGTCGGTCCGCGGCAGCGTGCGAAACCCGGGGCCGGAGAGGACCGGGCACGGGGGCAGGAAGAAGTTCGAACGACGACGACAGAAGCCGGCCGGCCGCTGGCAGGTCGCGAAGCAAACCGACCCACGCGGACAGGAAGCGTCGCAGCGGCCCAGTGTGCGCGCTGCCAGCCGCCGCGGGCGACCGCGCCGATCATTTCCGCGTCCGCTGGCCCAGCGCGAGAGCGACGCGCACTCCGCATCGCCGAGCACGAGCAGATGGCGCGCGCACTGCGAATTGGAAGGAATAAGGCTGAGCCTTCGTCGCCGTCAGAGCGACGGATATGCCTAACGAGATAGAAACTCACCGGATTATAGTTTTAGTCAAAGTTATCCGGCTAGCTTGTTTACCCCCGGCGCTAGCGTCCATGAGGCTCGAGCCCACATCGACGCCCGGCTGGGCGGGCATAGCGGCGGAACTTAGCTCCGCGGACGCCGAGCCTCGTTCTGGCCGAAAAGTCGGGCATCGTCGGCTGTGCCGCAAAGGCTTCAGTTACCCCTTACGCTGATGACAGAACCCCGACAGCAGAGCCGAAAGAATCCCGATAGCCGAGCCAGAGAACCTGAACCGCGTGCATTGCTACGTTCGTGTTCGGAGGCCGGGTCTCCCTTTAAAGTTCGGCGGCCACGCCTGCGAGTTCCCTGACCGCCGGGCGGCGAAATTCGGCGACGTGAGTCGCGCTGGCTTCTGGGATTTTTAGAACGGCCGCCGGAACGTGCTCGATCGTACGCCGCAGATCTGGCTTCGTGCAGCTAGCGACTAGTTCAATCTCAGCTCGTGGTCGTCGCTGTGAGTCAGTCTCGTGAGACATTTCCTAATTCTGAATATTCTCTCGGCGACTGTCTGCGGAGCACTCGGCCCGAAGAAACCGCACCTCGGCAGCTGCTACGATGGCGTTATCAAAAAAATTTCTTGCGTCACTCAAGCTGGCGATCAGGAGGAACGCTGAGATGAACTCGCGAAATCCTTCGCCCCTCTCCGCCTGGCCTCGGTGCTGGATCCGAGGTCGGGGCCTCGGCGTACTTAGCCGCCGCTCAGATCGCAGCTCGCGGCTATCGACGCTCGCCGAAATAGCGCTATCGCTGTCGAGCGTAATTGGATAGCATCTCCAGCTGCACACCCTACGTTCTCAGCGATCTCGTCCGCCGAGAACGCGCTTAGATTAGCCAATTTCTCGTGCCCGACGGACGCTGGTTCCCAGTGAAACGGATACGTCTCATACGAGCGCGTTACTACCGAACCGAGGCGACTAGCTGTCCGACAGTCAACAGCTCACCCTCGTCGAAGGGCGCCACTGGCTGTCGGGCAGCGGACGAAATGCTAGCTGTCGCAACTCCATCCCGACGACGGTCGATTTTCATCGATGATGCTCAACAATCGATCGTCGATTGCTCGACGGTACCCCGACGTTGGTTGACACTTCCCTGCACGCTCGCTGCGACCCTCGCCTCTGACTCACACTCCGAATTGTAGTAAAGCAAGCTTAGAAACGCACAACCCTTACGGGAGGAATTTTTAGAGGCAATTCCCTTCGTCCAGGCCCACCGCTCTCCCCACGCTCTGTGAGTGGTCGCTACGAGAGCCGCCCTGCATGAGAACCTGCCCAGCCTTTTCTTGAGCCGCCCTCATCCGCCCTCATCCGCCGTCTCGCAGTTCGTGATTCGCTGAAGGTTAAAGATGTACCGGCACCCGCCGAGACCCCCCCCCCTTTAAGCCATTCGTTTTGTTTAGCTCGTGTCAAAAAGCTGCCTGCGCCTGTGAAGTGCCTCTCGACGAGACGCTGTGTACGGGTACCGAGTCTCTGCGAGGGAGCGCTAGTGAGTTAGAGCTCAACCAAACGATTGGCGAACAAAAAAACCGCACCGAGTGAGAGACGACGCATTTGCAATGAAAACTTTCTCGCGAAGTGTGTCCCGTCTAAAGTGAACGAAGCACCTTCGGCTGACCAGTCAAGAGCAGTGCGGTGGCTTGCTCGCGGGTGCAGCAGGAGTCGCTCATTCCCTTTTCTTAGTTGTCTTTGCAAATCTTTGTTTCGGGCTGTCAGGGTAGCCATTATCGAGCAGCTTCTTAGAGATTTAACTCAAGACTCCTTCAAATCCAATTTTCAAATCTGTAGTTGCCGATTTCACTCTAAATCGAAATTTATATATGTATATATGGCTTTAAATATTTCAACAGGTAAATACACCTATATTTTTAATAATTAATAATTATTATAAATTTCATATATTGTCCTCAGAGAACTCAATGTCTTTCTAGGTACTTTAAACTTACTGCAAAGGTAGCACGATCGAATGGTTCGATCGAATGGTTAGTGGCAGCATTGCTCAATAAACAACAAGAACAGCATGGTTAAGGGTGACGTGCAGAGGTCAGCATGCAAATGTGATTAGCGGCAGCATGCACGGTGTCAGCACACATAAGCACTTGAAGGAAGAATCACAGGGACCCACTAAATACTGTCCTAAATAGGTGTGTTTTTAAGTTCTTTTTAAATGTGGTCAAGTCAGGGGATGTTCTGACGCAAGTCGGAAGTGAGTTCCAGGCTTTGGGAGCATGCGAACTAAATGCACGGTCTCCAAAGGATTTGAGGTTTGTACGAGGTATTGGTAAACTATTGGATTCCGAAAAGCGGGTGGTGCGATGCTTGGCCTGGTGGGGGAGCAGATTTAAGAGATAGGCTGGAGCCAAAGAAACAAGCGACCTAAAAGTGAGCGACAAAACCTTGAAGTAGATGCGTTTTTCGTTTTTACGTAAATGCACGGTCTGAGACGGACTTTCATCTAGAGGGCGAGACCCACGCGATTTTTATTTAAGGATCAATACTGGCGATTAATGCAAAATTATAGCCCCATAATCATAGTAGTTTTTAATCTACACGAACTCGGCGGATGCTCATAAACGTGAAGTACACTGGTCGGACAATCTCGTCGTTAATCGGCGGACACAGGAATAGGAGGCGGCCAGGTAGATGCTCCAATACACGGGGGAAGCGAAAGTCCACCCTGCCCCTTGACTCTGTCACTGTGCATCTGATTTGAGTGGCACTTCGAATCTCGTCTGCTCCACGCAAGGTAAACGCTTCAGTTCCTTAATATACTGCGGGTGTACCTGTACGCATACCTACTTATAAGTACAGACATAGATAACTACTACGTCCAGGGATCTAGATTGCTCAGCATTGGGCAACAGGAGCAATCTCGGTGTACTCTATCTCGTTCCCTATTCCGAACCTATCTCAGTTAAAAGTTGGAGAGTGGCACCGGTCGTTAACTGAGCTGTCCGGCGGCTAAGGGGCAGCCAACCAAAACGAGCCAATGCGCTTCTGCAAATGCCCGCTTTGGAGTAAGCTGTGCGGGCGTCTTGAGCATTGACTCGGTCGGCTATGCAGAGCTTGCAGAACGTCGGAGTCAGCGGATGCGATCGATGGCACTGACGTCGGATCGAATCCAGCGGCAGGAATCGTTGGCAGCACGGCCGAGCTTCTGCTAAGCCATGAGCATGCGACGAGAGAATAAATGGCTGGCAAATGGCTGCTCGGGAGGCCGCTGGTAAGTCGGTCGGGACATCTTTAGTAGGCGTCAATATACAGCCCATCACGAGCAGCAGCGAAGCTACGATACATTGGACAGGCGGGACGAGCAGAAAGTGCAGAGCGTTAAGTGCACGTCGGTAGCAGTAGGGTGACCGTAAATGCAGAGCAATACCTCCGGAGGGAGTGACAGGTCGCTGCAGCTCACTCAACGAGCCACATCGATTTGAGCACTTCGCTATGTGGAACGCAAGCAGCTCACAAGTGTCGAGCGCTCTGGCAGAGATGAGCGTGGGAGGAAGCGGTGGAACCCCGGTGCTTCGAGGCTCTGCCTGCGGGAGTCCCGGGTCCCCGGGGGATTTGCGTATTCGGAGGCGGCGGTCGCAATGAGACAGTAGGTGGGGGAAGGGGAAGGCAAGTAGCGACAAGAGGGTCGCTTGCGAGGTAATCGAGCTCACACTTTTCAAGAATCCCGGTAGCGTGGCAGCGTCGGTGTTCGCCACTTGTCGGAGCAAGCATTCGACCTCAAGTACAAGTGCAGCGCGCCCAGTCAGGTTCTGGAGCATTAATTTGCCACTGAGGGAGAAAGAAGAAGAGGCTGCAGTGGTTTTTTCGTAGAACCCTCCAAAACCGAATTACGGTGGTCCAGTCTAGACGGAACCGGAGAGCTAGCGAGGTAGTTAGCCAACCGCCGCAGTCGGTAGTCCTGGACAGGAATCAAACCCGCAGTGACTAACTGCGGAAGCGGTCTTCTGAACGCCTTCTATTCAAATGTAATTCATTTATATAGCGCCCCAAGAGAACTTCGTCTCTATTCAGGCGCTTCACATAAGTCTCCGGGCTCGAGCCCACGACCTCAGCCAGACCTTGGTCGGGGCGAGCACCTTAACCGCTGGACCAAACCAGCTCGGCTTTAAAACCCTATCTAGTCGTCGCTCATAAGCTCAGCAGCCTCTCGCGATCCCGAGTTTCAAAGCCGAAAATGCTGGATCTCGCGAAGCCGCACTCATCTGCCTAAAGTGCCCCCGCTCCTTGGACTTCAAACGAACCGGCGCGCACTGCGCCTCCATAGCACTGCTTGCTCTTTCAACCTGCGAACGAGCTAAGCGCACGCGCGGGGGGGGGGGGGGGGGGAGGGGGGCACGTGAATCACATCCTACCCCCTTTTGGTCGCAAGACAAGCAGCGCTTCGGCTTCGATGCACCCTTCGCTAGCGGGTCGTCGACCTGGCGACATTCCTCGTCGCGGTCGCTTTTTAGGAGTTCTCCTCCTGCATTAGGGCATTTGGCCTCTTGTCATCGGAGGCCTCTTGTCATCTTTGCTTCGCGCGAGCCCTTATGCTGACTATTAGGCTGCTGCAACATTGAGGAGAAGTTCCACGTCGAGATAATAATAATAAAATAATAATACACTTGATAAAGTGCCCTCAGAGAACCCAATCTCTTTCTAGGCGCTTTACATGTGCTGCAAAAGATCCGCTCTCATGGCCGCCCTATTTTGTGGCGTCGGATAGAACTCTCGGTCGCACCCCACTGGTCTATACGGTCGGACTCCCAAACCTCCGCACGGTATTGCCGGTTGGGTAACCAGCTTGCCCGAGCGTCCTCAGAGGCAGAGAAGCGTCCCATTGCCTCAGCGAATCGACGAAGCCTCGCCAGCCTCAAGCTCATTCCAACCATCGGGGGATAACGGCGTCGATTCGCTACGCCCTGGGCGCAATCGAGTGTCAGCTGCAAGTCCATCTTTTGCCGGTCGATTAACTGATTTCTCGGATAAGTACTGGACGCTTTTAGAAGCCACGTGGTGCTTGCACTTGCGCTTCACAGGAAAAGCTATTGTTGATTGAAGCAACATTGCTGTTTGCCGTCGGTAATGTACAGTGCTGAATTACGAACAAGTGATGGAGCAGAGACAGCTACCGCAAAAACCTTGAAAAGTCAGTATACTCGGCTAAGCTAATCGCTTCGCGGGAATCCTTCGGTGCGACGCAATTTTACCAACTCGAACTGGAGCCCGAGTGATGCCCCAACAGCGCAGTGGCAGTACGTCCGCAGCCAGTCTAGGTGAGACATCGACATAGTACACGCGATGGAGTGCGAACCGCTGAGCTGCTCCGCTACTTACTCGGCTCCGTATGAGCGCTCGCATACGCCCACGCACTCGAGTGTCTTAGTTTTTAACTGCACGAAGCGACTGAGACTGAGAATCGCGCGCTGCGTCGTCCTAACCTTTCCCGACGTCCGGTTTTTACATTGTCTGCAATTTTTCGAAATTTTGCCGCCATGCACGCCTCCATGACGAGCGAGAGCTGTATTGTTACGCACCGCGTCGTCAGTTCGGCAGTGGCGCTACAATGAATTACGCACCGTGGCTCGGCAGCGGCGCTACAATGAATTACGCGTCGGCCGCCAACTTCCGCCCCGTTGCGATCGGATGCAAATTGCAAGCAACCGACTGCTGCAAATATCGGCGCATCTATACAAGACCGTTGATATATATAAATAATAAATAAATATATATATATATATATTCATAGCCATACTATATATTTCATAGCGCCCTAAGAGAACTTAATCTCTTTTCAGGCGTTTCGCAATAGGCAACGAGGTTCGAGCCTACAACCTTGGTTTAGGCAAGGGGGCTCGAGCCAACAACCTCGGTGATAAAATACATTCACCTTGACCTTGGCCGAGGTTAGCAACTTAACTGCTGGGCTAAAGCAGCGTCCGCGTAACGAGTGCGAGCAGAGGTCGGACCGCTAAGCTCCGATCGCTTAAGCTTTCTTTAAATGAGGGCGAGTCCCTGTATGCTTTAGTTTATTGGAGTGACTCTGGCCTCTGGTTTTGGAGACGGTGGATATGTTGGGATTGATGGTCGGATGGTACATACAAGTCAGTGTTCTAGATGAAATCGTGATTTAATGCCGAACGGCTTGGTACAGAGAATGAGAGTAAAAGAGAGAGAGAGAGAGAGAGAGAGAGAGAGAGAGAGAGAGAGAGAGAGAGAGAGAGAGAGAGGGAGCTAGGCCGCAGAACGATGCCACAAACGCAGCGCTCGTAGCGGTGCTAGTGCCAGCCGACACGCGACGAAAACCTTAGAAGCTCGGAGCTTTGAGCTTTGGGCCTTGTAGTTGCGGCTAGCGACTTGTAGAAGCAGCACCAATGCAAGCAGGTTTACTGACAGTAGCGGAACGCAGCAGCGACGACGAGCGCTCCCTACCTTAACATGCAAGTCCATATTCATAGTTTAGAGAACTCAATTCGACGACGAAGGAGGGTTACAGGCTTCTAGTACCAGTCGTGCGGTACAGTAGCTCTCGTACCGTTCAAAGCCTTGAACAAAACCAGCGTTCAATTTCTAACGCACAACTGCCTGCCTATTATTACGTGGCTTCGGCTTTTGTGTTGCCCAACTATGAATAATCACATAACCGGTTCTAATGTCATTATAATTCAGGCACCGAGAGTAATGAACATCTCGGCCGTCATAGAGTGCCTGATCTGGCAGGTCACTGGTTCACTGGCCTGTCGCTCTTTCTTACTATTGTTACGATATCCGTCCAGGATTTCATATGGCAGCACACATATCGCTAAATCTTTGGCTCAACATTTTTATTTACAGTGGGAATATGCATTCGACTTCGGGAGCGGCGGCAGGGACAGAGCGGTGAGTGTGAGATTGCTGTCAGCCGTAGCCGGTGCCAGGGCCATTCTGAAGCCGCCTTCCAGCTACTGTAGCTAAGGACGTTCCCTCGGTACGATCGGACGATACGGTCGATACGATGGTCGATACGACGCAGCATGGTCCATCATACGAATAAATACCATCAGGCAAACTAATCGAAACTTGGCTCAGTTCAGAATGCCCAGCAGCCTTCATACGCTTGTTTAACCATCATCTGGTGAAATTGTATCGTAAGTGTCATTAAAAGTGCATTTATACAATGCTCTATCAGCATTTCTCTTTTACCATCTGCACGAAATCTGGTGTCCTGTGTCAAAGCTGTCGTCACGTTGTGTCTTCATTAGGTGACTGCATCAGCTCCTCCACCGTCAAGTGTGCTTTTTGTCGCTCACTTTTAGGTCCCTTCATTCTATGGCTCCAGCCTATCTCTCAGATATACTACCCCATCAGGCCAAGCATCGTACCACCCGCTTTTCGGAATCCAACAGTCTAGAAATACCTCATACAAACCTTAAATCCTTTGGAGACCGTGCATTTAGTTCATGTGCTCCCAAAGCCTGGAACTCCCTCCCGACCTGCGTCAGAACATCCCCTGACCTGACCACATTTAAAAGGAACCTAAAAACACACCTATTTAGGACAGCATTTAGCGGGTCCCTGTGATTCGTCCTTGATGTGCTTATGCGTGCTGACACTGTGCATGCTGCCACTAACCACATTTGCATGCTGACCCTGTGCATGTCACCCCTAACCATATTATTCAGTTCGTTTGTTTTTCAAGCATGATTTTACTTACCATTCCATTGCATTTCACTTTACAGCAAATGTAAAGCGCCTAGAGAGAGATTAAGTTCTCTGAGGGTGCTTTATCAAGTGAATTATTATTATTATTATTATTACATAGCATTGCAAACATTTGGTCTTGCTGAGACAGGCGTCCAGCATCAAAGCTCTCCATGCATTTGTGATTTTTCTTCTCGGCCTTCTGCGACTCACTATTCGCAAGTTATCAGACGTGTGCAATAAGGTGCCTACAGTTGGCGAAAAACGTTGCAGTTAGGCTTGCCTCCCGTTAAAATCGCACTGCCACATTCCACCACTTCTCACTGACCTGTACTGGCTCCCCATCAAGCAGCGCATTGACTTCGAGGTTCTGTCTGTCACTTACTAGTAGGTCCCTTCATTCGCTTTCTCCGACCTACCTATCCGAACTACTTCCCAAGCAGGCTAAGCACGTACCGCCCGCTCTTCTGACTGAAGTTGAATAGCTGTGCTTCGAACCCACCTCCAATCCTACGCAGGCCGTACCTTTAGTTCTTGCGTTGCCAAACCCTGGAAATCGCTCCCGACTGACGTCACGGTATCCCGCGACTGGATCACATTTTAAATTAAGCTAAATATGACCTTTTCCCTCACAGCATTTTCTGGGCTCGTCGGAATTGTCCTTTGTGCGCTAATGCGTGCTGACAGTGTGCATTATGTCTCTAAGCAATCAATATGCTTTCTTTATAGCCTATGCTATCTGCCTAGAAAGAGATTTAGTTCCCTGAGAGCATTACATAATTGGTTTATCATTATTACTTAAGGTTCCGTCACTCACCTTCACATCGCTCCATTCCCATTCTTCGGCCTACCTCTTTGAAATATTTTCTAATCAGGACTGCACTCGCTCTTCGGATTCTGGTCGTTTGGTTGGGCCTCTACCGAACTTCGAATCCTGTGGAGACCGTGCGTTCAGTTACCATTCTCCCATAACCTAGAACTCTGAATCAACTGAACCACTTAATCTTCTGATTGGGCGATGACATTTAAACGACATTAAAAGCCTACCTGTTACTCACAGCATCTGTACCGTCCGCGTGAAGAATCTTATGTATTCTTGTGCTCACAAAATTGTGCATGCTGTAACTATTCAATTGATACGCTTCTTTTTCAACATTTGTGAAGTGCTAAGAAAGAGCTTTGATTATATATATATATATATATATATATATACATACATATATATATATATATATATACGCACGCACACACGCGCGCGCGCGCGTGTGTGTGTGTGCGTGTATGCACGTGTTTTATAATCCTTAGTATAATTATTATTGATAGGAAAGCAGGTGCATCCCAGCAAGAATTACGGACCGAGTAAAAGTCTATCAAACCCTCGCAATATCCGGTCCTCCTATGAACAGTTGCAGCATCGCTTGCACAACCATAGTAGGCCGCGTTCGTCGAGGATAGCGGATGCTATCGGGCTTCCGGTCCGGCCGAGATGAGGAGTACTTCAGTTAATTTCCCAGTCGAGCTGGTTTGGCCCAACGGTTAAGGTGCTCGCCCCGACTAAGGTCTGGCTGAGGTCGTGGGCTCGAGCCCCGACGCATACGTGAAGCGCCTGAATAGAGATTAAGTTCTCCAAGGGCACTATACAAACGAGATATATATATATATATATTTATTCAATTCGGTCTGCACCTGGTGGCTGGACGACCAGCGATAGCCATCCACTTCCAGCGGGAGGTCGATTGCAGCATGTCTTTTCTTTCTTAGATATAAATAGAATACAACTCATTTATATAGTGCCCTAAGAGAACTACATAGCTATACAGGTGCTAAAAATATGCTGCAGGGCTCGAGCCCATGACCTAGGTCGTCAAAGGTGAGCACCTTGACCTCTACTATCAAAGGTGAGCATCTTAGTGCTTCTTCCTTGATGCTACTGAGGCCAATACGCTGGTACGCGCTGTCTAGATCAGCCGGTTTCCATGAGAGCCCGTTGCGTGACAATTCAACGGTGAGTGGAAGCACTGCACTTTTTTTTGGTATAGGCGCCGGCCCATCGTGTAGCCTCCGATTTGTCCGGGAACAACCGACGCCCGGCAGAGGCTTTAACTTCCGGGTCGCAGCTCAAGTCGGCATTGTTGCCCGGCTCCGTATCCACGCAACTGCATGCTCGAACAGCACTCTGGCGTTCCCTCGTGCCGATTCTCAAAATCCTCGCCGATTTTCTAGCGGACCCTTAGAAGAAGCTCTGCTTCGACTGCGGTATAAAGCACGTATACTGAGGTGCGATAGGGCCCGCGGCATCTGACTGAGAGACTCATCGTCACGTCAGCTGCTCTCCCGAGAGGTCGCACGAGAATCATTTTCAGGAAAGACTCGGCAGTCGCGATTCGGAAATGGTGCGAGTGTTACGATCGGACGTCAGTGACAAGTTTCCGGATGTTCAGAGTATTTTTCGAAATTTCTGAGTCCTGCTGCTTGGATTGAGAGTAAAAGACTCACAGTTCCTGTCCCGGACTGTGGTTTTGAGGCTATTTACAGCTTCAATCCCTAAGCGGCATCTGCTCATCGCACTTCCAGTGTTCGAAAGCGCTAAGCGTGACTCCTTTTTATAAGGTGCTAGAGTTCGGACAAGTAAACAGATTATCGCTGACAGATTAAACAGATTATCTGACAGTTAAATAAAAATAATAAATACAAGCTGATTTAACAGCCTCTTTTTGTATAGCGACAGAAGAGCCTTGACGACTATCACCACCGCTTGCAGTGGCGATAAGGGATCGCCCACACAGGATTCGAACCCTCGACCTCGGCACCGAGGCCGTGAAAAGTGACCGCCTTACCTACTGAGCCATAAAGTTCGGATATTGACCAACTTCTCTTGCATTCGAATGCTTCAGTCGGGCCGATTTTCCATTATCACTCTCCAAATGTCCCACTTTGCTGAACAAATGAGAATCAGCAAGTACTTCTTGGCCTAGTCATGCGTTTTCTCCCCTGTTAAACTTCTCTCGATTATGTTTTCTGTATTGCTTCTTCGCGGTCTAATGATATGCTACAGCAAGTTTCTTGCACGCGCGAGCACGAAATGCATGCCGAACTGCTTCCTTCGTATTCATTTAAGTCGGCATACAATACTTACGTACGTTGTCTTTTCAAATGACGTCAGCTCGTGGCCAAGAAAGTAAGGTTATAAGAATAATAATAATAACAATAATAATAATGCACTTGATACAGTGCCCTCAGAGAACTCAATCTCTTTCTAGGCTCTTTACATTTGGAAATTGTTTAACCCTTGACCTCTCCTTCAAATTCTGACGCTGACTGACTATTGGAGGTCGAATTCTTTGCCAATTGGCATTCAATTCAGTCGTTTTGTATTGGTCAAGTAATTTTGTTCGCGATTGGTCAAAGCATCAGATCGCATTATTATCCTTCTAACTGATTGTAAGAGCGCGGGATGTTTTTTTATACCCGATTCATTCGTTTGCATATTTCTTAACTACTAACAAGTCGAGTACTCAATGGGGAATGCAGGATGAGATTTCTTATGAGTCGGATATCACTCAGAATTAGCCAGAAAGGAAACTAGAGACATAATTTTAAACTTGTCTTATTGAGGTAAAATAGAAGAAATCGAAACTCTGGCAAGTACAATAACTCCTGAGCACGCGTTACATTTAATGACGAAATGTAATTAGGTCAATATTAATCTTACCAGCCAATTCTCCTGCGTAAGTTACCAACCACTGCAGTTTCTATTTTTCCAGTTCTTGATCGATTGTCGCAGGCCTTTGTTGTTTTGGTTGCATTTTCCCGAATTTAGAAAACCAGTTAGCTGTTAGGAGGTGCCTTCACTCCACTCATGTTTAAGAACAAGTAAAGATTGTTCATCGGAAAAAGTCAAGCATGACAATACTGTGCTAGCTAAGTTTAAGATTTTACAAAATTCACAAAGGTCTTGAGTCTTGCAAAAAAGATCACAGTTTCATTTGGGCCCTACCTAAAGTATTCGATAGAAGGCGGTTCAATGTCATCAGTCTAGCGTTCGTGGGACAGAGATGTAAAGTGAGCAGAGAGACTGCATTTACAAGGAAGAGTTAAAAAGTATATGCAAGTGGACAATGTGGCAGATAAGCAGATAGCTTGCTAGCTGCAGCGCGGTCTGGGCCCAGGGGTAAGGAGCACGCTCCGCACGATCACGTAACAGTAACGTAAAGTAGCAGCTTCAAGTAAGCTTCAACTTCAGCTTCAGCTTCAACTGGCTAGACCCCCAGGCCGGAGTGTACCCGGGGTTTAGACGGCCTTGGCCACTTGCTATACCCCATCGTATCAATAGTTTTGAGCGAAACACGCATGAATCTGTACACGATGGCTCACAAATCCTCGCCGTCGCCGACCCTCACCCCTCATTCTCTACTCTCCTCCGTTCTCATCTTACGGCACTAATTTCTCCCTTCTCTCACCCGCCTCGTTTTTTCTTCGAACGGTTTCTTAAGTCAGAATGTAAGGTCTGCCGTGTGCGCATCGAAAGTCCTCGAGCGTACGCTGTGTACGCTGAGTAGAAAACTCTCCAGCCTAGCAATGCACCTAGTCTTTCTTTGTCAATCCCCAGAACGCGAAGTTTAAAAATTTGTCTTTCGCTTCACCGCGAAGCAGACCATGACCACGGCCGTCGACTGCTTCTGAAAACTGCTTTAATTGATCAAATTGAAAATTGTATTTCCATGTATACGCTTTTTAGATATCGGCTCAAGTTCTTTGTCGGATATCAGCGAAAATTTGTTGCGAATGTTCTCTGTTTGGATTATTGCCACTGAACAATCAACAATAATTAAAGGAGTTACAGTTAAAAATTTCATGCTTTGTGTCATCTTTCAGACGGGTATATTCTAGCCTGGGGGGGGGGGGTTATAGCTTGTCCTAGCCTATTTTACACACCGGTTTAAGAAAAGGCCTAGGCGTATTGCACACCGGTAGCGGTTATGATAGCCGATAGAGCTCTTGCCGATAAAGCTCTTCTGCAGCTATATAAATGAGGCTGTTAAATCAGCTAGCCTATACTTTCATGTGGTACTGCTTTCTATACAGCATCTGTAAAGTGCCTAGAAAAAGATTCAGTTCTCTGCGGGTGCTATACAAATGCATTCTTCCTCTTCTTCTTATTATTATTACTTTACTTAGCTAAATAAATAGATACGGAGATGCACAGAGGAAGGAATGTAAGAAGGAAGGATGGATGAGAAGGAGGGCGAAAGAGTCTGCAGGAAGGAGGAGGTGGGGAGGGACCGAGAAAGGAAGGAAGGAATGGAGGCAGAGTAACGAAAGGAGAAAGGAAGAGACGACGGAAGAAGTGAAGGACGGGTCCTGGGTGGGAGGAAGGTCGGACGTTTCACTTAAAGACTAAGCTTCATATTTACAGGCTGTAAAATTCTACTCACAAATTTATTACCGCTATCACACCAGCTGGGCACGGTCAGAGAGTGCGAGAGCTTCCTTTACAGCACATGTAAAGTGCCTAGAAAGAGATTTAAGTTCTCTTAGGGCATTATACAAATGTACTATTATTATTATTATTATCATTATTAGACACTATAGAAAAATCCCTACAGGATGGCCTGAACGTTAAGACAGCGATAGCACTTTCACAACTTTCATAACTTCAGTCTGTAAAGATCGTGTTGATGGAACGGGGCACAAACATTCCAAAAGATTCAAATGAAACTCTTGGCAATTCGTAAACCGTTTAGGCCTGGCTGCAGCTAGGCTGATCTCGATTCTTCGGCTTTAGTTTCTTTTGTTGGCTAAGCTTTCCCACCAGTCGCACCTCTCGCGTTCGTGGCTATCCGTTGGAAGAGCATTAGCTACCCGACTACGACCATTTGATATCAACATAGTAACCGTGCTCGCAGGAGGATCCCAACTTGTGTGGTCTACCACCCTCTCTGTTCCATTAGCCCCTGCCTTCTTAACTTACCCTAGGGGAGTATTATTCAGAAAAGTGGTTTAGGTCGCGAATTAAGGAAGAAATAATAAAACTAAAATATAAAAAATGTGAATATACTCTAATGATTCAATTGGCTTTTTATTTTAATAAATTACACTGATTTTGCGAGCAGGTTCGCCGTACAATAAATATCGCGTGGCAATTGAATGAGTTGGATGAAGTCATGTTGCGTGATCAGCATTGAAATCACTTTGCAAGAGTCATTAAAAACGACGTCTACTAACATAAAGAGTATCCATCGCTAGCCGATATCGGATTACCGCACTAAAAATATTCCACGATATGACCTCTTGGAAGGGGATGCAATTAGGGGCTACTTAATCTCAGCACATAGTGCATTCAGGATGGTTTCAAGAATTTTCTTCTATTATGGGAAGATTGATACAACTTTAGAATCAGTTTAATTTATTTGTTAGTTCAATTGGTTATTCCTCAACGATATTTCATTATCCCATGATAGTGGTAATAATACGTGCGTGTGGTACCATTACATATTACAGTATTACATTTCTTTCTACCAACATCACACACACACACACACACACACACACACACACACACACACACACACACACACACACACAGAGAGACACACACACACACAGAGCACACTCGCATGCACTCACGACACAGCACACCATTTAGCTTATCCAAATGGTTGCACAACTCGCATATCACCATCTTATCTTCAATGTATCCCTTTAACTCGTGGACAGGTTTTGGCAGTATTGCAACAGCCTGCATTTTTCTTGAATCGTCTTCCCTTGGAAACCAGCTTGTCACAGGCAAGGTGTCAGTGGTCTCAGGCAGTGGCTAGCCAGGGAGAAGGCAGTGAGCCTTTGCCCCCTTCCTACAGGGAAGCGACTTGGCCGCCCTAAACAATCAGGTTGTGCGATATAATTTTGTTTACTTCTTGCGGGTTTGTTACCTAAATTAAAATCTTGCGGGTCTTGCCCCACCCCCTGGCTCACTCGGCCTCTGGTTCCAAGCCTCATCGAAGCACATCCTCAATAAAGTTACGGTACAACATTTACAAAATTACTTCTTTACCCATAGAGCCGGGTCAAATACAGTAAATGTATATCTATTTTGGATTAATAAAGTTCTTAACTGGCTTCAGAATAAATTTAACACATGTTCTACAGATTTCCTGCAGGATCTGGTCGAATTAGTTCTAGCTTCAGTAGACTGCTTTTTTCCACAGATTCCATCTAGCACTAGTAGTGGGTATAATTTTGATCTAGCGGCTTCGAGCAAGAAGTACCATTTCGAAGCCGTGCAACAAGTCACTTCACTCGAACTAAATGCCTATAAGAACCTCCCCCCCCCCCCCCCCCCCCCGACACTAGGTATCTAGCTACCAATGCTGGACACCTGGCCAGAATGCCCCCCCCCTTCTTTCTTTGACCTCAACAAGTCACTTCACTCGAACTAAATGCCTATAAGAACCTCCCCCCCCCCCCCCCGACACTAGGTATCTAGCTTCCAATGCTGGACACCTGGCCAGAATGTCTCCCCATTCTTTCTTTGACCTCAGTTCAGAAAAATCAAAAACGCTGATCTGTGAATGCTTTAGGAATGGCCAAGAAGCTAGGCCCAGCAGCTCGAGGTATGTCAGCATTTGGTATATTGCAGTCAAAAGGCTTGTTCGCTAATTTCTACCCAATTTTCATGCACATTTTCTCCACAGAGAATCCTCTGAATACAAAAATAGTTGCTGATTTAATAGCCTCTTTTTGTATAGCGGCAGAAGAGCCTTAAAGGTTATCATCCCCACATATATCGGCTATAAAGGATCTCCCACTGCAGGATTCGAACCCGCGATCTCGGGACCGACAAACCACCGTACCGACCTAGCGTGCCATCACGGCTCACCATTGCTTAACACATCTGTGCTTTTACTTAGGATCACCCCTCTTAGCACGTGCAACACGAAAGTATACACCATGACACGAGTACGACCAGGTACTATGCTGAACGCCTAGAAGCATGCTAATTTCAAGTCATTGCTTCTCCTAATAGTCACGGTTACCCTAGAAGCCGAAGGCGTCAAGTCCGACGGCCAGGGCTGGGCCACACTTCACGATGTCTTTGAGCGGTTCAGTCGGTGCTTGTGCTCGCCAGCGCATGTAGGTGCATGTGTGAGTGTGGGGTGCGTGCGCCGCGCACGTACATGGGCCCAGTCGCTCTGCATTCTAGGGCGAATCGCACACAGCAAGCATTATCGTACAAACTGTCCACAGTGGCTCAAAGCAGCCGCACGGCAGGATTTCCAAGACGTCTCCGACAGCCGCTGATCAAACAAGAGCGGCTAGAAGACGACTGGGCGATGTTTACTTGGCGAGGGCCGAGGAGTTGCTGCGGCCCATGTATTGGCTGCATGAAACACCTGCTCCAAGGGATAAGTTCGCTCACATAACCAAGCGGCTAGCCCAGCATGCATTTGCCCGCCCGCGGGCGTCAATCCAAGTATCAGTAATGCCGATACCTGCCTGCCTGCCATCTCAAGTGGCATGCACGACATATTAGCAATGCTGATCCCTACGTGCTGTCCACCTCAAGGGGCTTTGCAACAATACTAGCTGGCTGCCAATCGCAAGTGGATAATCTAAGAAGCCGTCGGCTACGGCTCGATAGTGCCGTTGGTATGCAACAGTTTGGTGCCACGCATAGGATCACTAGACACATCTGCCATCGGGTACTGAAAGAGGGGCTTTGCTACCATCTTTAATCAGCCACTAAGACAGGTACAAGAGCTTCCCTGCAGGGCTTCACTGGTGCCCCGAGGGCTGCCAACCACGACGGGTGCAAACACGCAGTGCATGCACAGCAGGATAAATAAACTGCCAACTCCGGGGAAAATGGGGATGGGAGAGAGGGAGGGCAGGCAAAATCCACACTCTCTGCTGCCAGTGACCCCAGACGACCGGTGGTTCTGCAGCTACCAGACAAGAGTCGACGAAAAACAAGTGCTCCGAAAATGAAGAGCTGCCGCTGCAAAGCAGTGCGCCTTGACGACAGCCCGGTAGCGTACAGAAGGTATAGGAATTTTCCCTGAATTTGAACGATTGCCAGCCTCGAACTCAGACCCGAGCAGATTAGTTCATAATTCTGGGGAAGGAGGCTTGAGCACTGGCTTCCAGGAAACGAGCTTTTCATCACGTGCATGCCTAAATCCACCTGACTAGGGAATGCAAAGGTGTCCTCTAGGAAAGCACACTCGAGCCTACTCTAGTTCGCGTGAGCAAGCACCGGCCGAAACGAGCTCTTACTGATGGCTAGCATCATTTGGCGACGCTTGGAGTCGCGCACATCAATAGCGGCCGAGTGGTCGACTCCAAAGCACAGGCTTCTCGCGACGCCCAACGCCGGCAGCCAGGGCAGAGCTATGCTAGGCCATTCGTCCAAGCACATGCCTAGCTGCCCACACCTGGCAGCCGCTACTGACTGACTGACTGGCATGCCGCGAAGGCTGCAAACCTGGCACTGGCACACTGCGCACCCCGGCCCGCCGCGAGGCATCGGGTGACGGCGAGCTGGCTGCAGAACAGAGGGCGTGCATAGAAGAGGATGCGTATAATTGCATGTCAGACGAACGATTGAGCACAAGTTGCCCGAGAGAGATATATCAGCGGTTCTTCCACGGGAAGCACGGGAAGCTATATGAAGCTTGGCACGACACGGGCGCTTCTATCCGGAGACTGGAGGTCCCCGCGGCGGGGGGGGGGGGGGGGATCACACTACATAAATAAGAACAGAGCAGGGCTATAAAAAAAACGAATAATGCAAGTGCGACTGCACATAAAAAAACAAGCTCGAAAGTACGCGAATCCACCTGTGGCAAAAGTAAGGGAACAGAGGCGGTCCCTAGAAAGGTGGCAGCACCGCATGCTACGGTTTATCCAAAAGTCGTACGTACCCACGCAGTACGCAAGCGCAAAAAGGCAAAGCTACAAGAGATCCAGCCTAAGGTGGCAGCAGCAGCAGCAGCAGCAGCATCAATTTCCGTTCGTGTATTCCACAGCTTCCGGTCTTTTGCGCAGCCCATCGCTTGATCTTCTCACGGGGGACCTTCTATGTATTGTTTTGGTTACTCTAAAATGAGCGAACTGAAAGCTGGACACACTGGCAAGCCAGACAGCAGGTAGGCCCGGCAGGCAGGCGCCCAAGCACACAAAGCAGCAGCCTAGCGGCCAGCTTTGAGACCACGCCTTCTTCACCGGGCCCACTCGGGGCGTGGCATGCCATGCTGCTGCAGCACGAGCGCGGAACGCCACGGAGCCTAGAGGCACAGCGAGGAGTTCGACAAACTTCGACGCCGCCCTCGGCCACCCACCGTCCTAGAGAAAGCGCCGACGCCTTCTTGGGGCTAGTAGACCTGCGGGGCATTGCAGCAGACTTGAGGCGGCCGCCCGGTATTCTCCTGCAATTTGAAAAGAAAAGAGCTTGAAAGGACATCAGCGCACAAGCCACGTGTCCATACCAGTCGACGACGAACAAGGACGGCAGTCCAGCAAACCGGCGCTCCACTCTCCAAGTGGCACTGAGCACAGTGGGTGAGTGACGCGAGAGCACCGAGCGACCAATGCTGGAAAAGCGCTTTTGGCTGGGGGTACAGTTTGTTCCGCTGTCCTGTGACGACAGTGCAGCAAGCAGCTCATGCGAAAGGAAGATGGCCCTCGAGGCACGTATGTCGCCCAGCCTGGCTGCACGCTCGCTCGCCTCTCTACAGCCAGGGCAGCATGGCCGACAGTGGACGACGGACTGTGGCAGCGCTAGCTACCACATCGCCCGTGGAGCAAGCAAGTGGGCAGCAAACCAAACAGGGTCATCGACACGCGGCGCACAGTTGCCGGCCACGAGACGATCGAAGCTTTCGGTTTTGCGGCTTGGAGGCACGGGGACAAGCGGTCTCGGTCGCGTGCGAACCGATAGAAGCCAGTGAGGTCAGCTGTACACAGCAAGGCAATGACCGAGCTGCAGCAGCACGACGCTAGTGCACTCGATCGATACAAGGTAAAGTGGTTCTCGACGAACAGTAGGACATGCCAGCAGGAGCTCCAGCCCGCGCTGCCAAGTCCCCAAAGCTTTGGGGACTTGGCAGCGCGTCCCACGGTATGCTTGCCGGTCGAAACGGGTCTGCTGCCTGTTTCACAGCTCCCGGTTGGAAGACGACAAAAGACGTGACATATCCTATTATCTCTGGTGCTACGGTATCCTTTGTGGGCGTTTGGTGCTATGCAGATTACGTTGACCATACAGTAGCATGTTTTTTTTACCGTTTGGGGTCTATATTTGCAAAAGTGCAAGCAGCCGCTGAACATGTGCTGCAGTGCAGGCTGAGAGACTACCGTAGGCAGTGACCAAACAGCGCACACGCAACCTCTTGCAGCAAGCAGTAGCCTCAGCAGTTGCCGCAGTCCAGCCTTACTCCAGATTTCGCTTTTCGGCAGCACTCGATGCTGCTGCGCTGATACGTTGCCTTCGCGTTTCAGCTGAATTCGATCGCATCTGAAAGGATACCGGCCACTTTAACGTGATCAGACTGAGCCCCCCCTCCGGGACCGCATAAATGCATCGACCCAGCAACAGATGGCAACAAATGGAACATGCGGGCATCTAGCAACTGTGGCCTTGGAAGCCTAACACCTCCACTTGCCGTGGTAGTGCCGCCGAGCCATGAAGCAAATCCGACAAAAAAGCCACAGCTCACCAGAGCGTTAAACTTCCTTTCTGATTCCAAAACGCGATGCTGACCTATCAGCGCCATTCTTTTTTGCACGGGTGCAACAAAGAACAGGTCGTGTAGTTGGCCAAGGGCTGAGGTCAACTGCAATGCACATGAAGCTGCCTTACACCGGATCCCCTCACACCAGTCGCACACAATGAGCCAGATGTAAGCCATGCCTCTCGAACAACCACGAAGCGCCGGCAGTGCAAAGCAGGCTGGCACCGCTAGCTAACGACCGGTCTCTGAAAAGTGCATCGACAGGTCGAAGGGCAAGAAGACTCACCTGTGCCGCAATTCTTTCGCGCAGACCAGCGTCCATTCCGGCAGCAGACAGCGTCACCTTGGAGGAGGCAGCGATGCGATATTTCTGGTTGTTGAGGTTGACAAGCAGCTGCTGACAGTCCTGCACAGGGGTCACAGCGTGGTCACAGCGTGGTCACACGCGCAAGCATTCGCGCAAGCATTCGCGCAGCACGCAGCCAAGCTGGGCGAGAGGCGCGGCGCCTTGCCCGGCCCTAGCTAGAGAAGAGCAGAGGACAGTGCAGCCAACGGACCGCAGCAAGGTTCCCGCTAAGCGAGGGGATGAGAGAGAGAGAGAGAGAGAGAGAGAGAGAGAGAGAGAGAGAGAGAGAGAGAGAGAGAGAGATAGAAGCTCGGAGAAAGAAGAAAGCTCAAAGCGTGCAGGCACGTGGAGTGTGCCCAAGTTTCACGGCAGATTCGCTGGCGGCACCCCTGGGCGCCCAGTTAAGTGAGTCGGAAGTGACTAGGATACATGGCTCGGCAGTGAGCCACGAACTGCCAAGGTGGCCCACCTGCACTGTCTTCACTAAGAACTTGACCTTCTCTGTCTCGAGCAGCCTCCTCGTTAGGTAGCCTTTGATGCAGGCAGCCAGAGCCGATAAGCCGTCACGCGAGCAAGTGCTGCCGGCCTCGTTACCGACCTGGAAAAATCACCGAGCCACCACCTTGCCGGCCCGCCCACGGTCGACCACTCTGCCACCAGCAGTCAGGCAGCGCAATGAATGGACGAGGTACGCCTCTGCGTATAACCCCAAGCCCATGCGCGCCAACCTACACGCACGTGTGAGTACACACGGACACTCAGGCGCTTGATCGCCACAGCCAGATTTGCACTGTCACTGGCCTCCCTTTCTCTTAGTAGACTAAGCAAATCCCCACCTCTCCCCTGCTGCTGCCAGCAACCATGCGAATCTGATTACTTGGTGCGTCCTGAAACTAGTAAGTTAGTGAATCGGTAACTTAATGAAAACCAGAACCTTATACAACAGAACTTGCGTTCAGCCTTGTATTGCTTAAAGAAAAGACAAGCTTCAATGACTACTGGCGACTTCAAAGGGTCCCGTGAGCTTCAAGTGACTTAGTAACTTCAAAATTTATTACATAACCCGGCTGGCAGATCGATGTGTCTGTAAGGCTCAACTAAAACTACTATCAGGATTATGAGCTTCTAAAGATTAACAAGGAACTAAGCAATTGGGCCAGTTGCTAGCAGCTCAAAGGAGACACCCATAGAGGTGTGGGAATTCGGTTTATTCTAATGAGAAGGGGACAGGACAGACAGAGGAAGGGATGAACCTCTTTAAGAAGATTCACAGCAGACATTCTTACCGGCTGCAAAACGTTGGTGTTCCACATATAAACAGACCTTTAGAACCCCCCTCAAGTTCCCGAGGGCTTGAAGTTGCACCTCACTGTAATCTAGTAACTGCACAGACCTCGTTTTGTTACGCACTCACCCATGGTCACATGCAGAAACATACGATTTTAAGGGGGTGATATGCAAAAACAGATAGACGTGTGAAGTACTCGTGCTACTCACTTGTAGACACATGCACACGCACGTACACACACACACGTACACACACACACACGTACACACACGTATACACACACGTACACACACACACACACACACACACGTACACACACACGTACACACACACACACACACACACACACACACACACACACACACACACACAATCACACACAAACAAGCACGTTCATGCACACAAACAAGCACGTTCATGCACACAAATAGGCCACGTGGCTGCTGCAAACATGCAGCATGTCACACTGCCTACTGAGTCGCCAGACATCTTATTACAGCAGCCTGCACTCACCGGATCCGTTGGGCAGGAGCCGACTATGCAGACATCAGCCTCAGGCAAAGCAAGCCACTGACTGCACTCCGACGTCACAACCGAATCGGATGCCATTGTCGGGTCGGAAGCTGGCGAGGCAGCACGGCGGCTGGCCAAGCCGGTGGCTGTGCTGGGACGAGCCGGCGGCTGCAACGGCTCGCCCGGAGCATCGCACATCCGGCCATCGTCCAGGGGCAGGGCCGTGCTCGGCCGCCGATAGTCGGCGCCGAGCAGCGGTGTGCCTCTCATGCGCATCAGCAGCCTGTCGTGGAACTTGCTCTTGAGCAGAACGAGACCACGCCTGGCTTCGGCAGTCACCTCCTCGCCATCGTCATCGTCGTCATCCTCGTCGGCAGTGCTGGCTGACCTGCGACGGCGGCGGCGGAGGCCTGTGTCTGACGACTGCAGCTGCAGCAGTGACTGCTGACGAATGACAGCGTGCTTTCGGCCCAGCGTGCCGTCACTGTCGACTCCGTTCTCGTCGTGGTGTGGTACGGACATGCCTCGCTGAGTAGCCGAAACGGCAACAGGTGGAACGCCGGCGGTCGAGTCAGCAGCCGGCTGCTCGTTCATGAAGGCCAGCCGGCGCTGAGCGCTGCTGCGTCTTGGCTCGCCGCCACCACGCCTGTCAGCAAAAGCTTGAGCTAGCGAACCATCCGTGCCGCGGTCAGCAACTGGCCCTCGGTTTCGGGCGTCCTTCGACGGGCCGCTGGCCACTGCCATCGTCGCCGCTTCGCCAGCGTCTACGGTGGCCGCGGCTGGCTCTTTGGACCCCGAGAGCTGCGCTTTCAGCAGAGCTGGCGACGGACTCTTGAGCGTGTACGAGTTGCTGCGCAGGAGCTTGGGCGGCGACTGCAAAGCGGCGGCTGCGGACGGCAGATCCCAGACGGATGCGCTGCCCTTGCTGCTGCGGACGGCGGTGGCCAAGTCTGTGTCCGTGCCGCCGCTTCTGGTGCCGCCACGATCGTCCGGGTGGAAGCTGCCGCAGCTGGCCGCCAGCTCGGCATCGTGGCCCAGCGTGGTGCTGGCAGTGAGCGTGTCCGCCGAGGATGCCGAGCTGCGCAGGTGGCTCGGCAAGTTGGTGTCGGCTGTCAGCGTGGTGGTGTTCAGCGACGCTTGTGACACGGCCACCACCGCCTCCGAGCAGTCGCCATTTTCTACCGGCCGCACTTGCCGGCACACTGTCGACTGACGAAGGCGGTGCAACGAGGCGCGCACACTGTCGCCCTCCTCTCCACCTGCCGCCTTGCCGTCGGCTTCCCGACGCTCTCCCAGATAGACTGCGTGATGACGAGCAACGTCTGGCCCGTGAGCAGACGAGCCGACAGTGCCATGAATGCTGCCGTTGCAAGCGCCGGCGCCTCCAGCCGCAGCAGGGCTGGGCTCGACATCGGCGTCCAGCTCACCATCGCAGCTCGCAGCCAGCGCGACCCGGTCGAGCAAACGCCGCTGACCGTCTTCGACGGTGCCGAAGCCGCTGGTTGCACTAGCCGGACCGAGGCTGGCCTTCGTCTGCACGGCCGTGGAGGCGACGGGCAGAAAAAAGGGCTGCCGGAACATCGGTGCCGCCCCGGTGCCGACGCTCATGTACCTCACGGCCAGACGGTTTCTGCTGACTGCGGCGGCAGAAGCAGCAGGAGTTCCGACGGGCGGCGATGGCGGGCAGCGTCCGAGCGCATCTCCGTCGCCGGGCCGACCGGACGAAGGCGACGCGGTTCGCTTGGCTGGCTCTGCAGGCTCGACGGCTGAGCCCGCGGCCGATGCAGCGGCTGCTGCTGTTGTCGTGGCATGCTGATAGAGATTTCCGCACGACGACGATCGACGAGTCCCAGAGTGGGCGAGCGCAGAGCGCTCGGCACCGCCGAGGTGCTGACGCACCATCACCGACTGACGGGGCACGGCGTCGACGGCAGCAGCAGCATCAATCCGGCCGTGTGGGCACCGTTCCGGGCTCACATCGCCTTGGGCAGTGGAAGCAGCAGCCCCAGCAGCTTGAGCGGCATGACAGCCATCGAGAGACTGAAAAGTCATAACGGTGGTGGTGGTGGTGGCAGCATCATCCACTGACTAAGCGCACGCAGCAGCTCCGGCAGTGTGCCGATGATGTAAGCAAAGGCCGAGCAACGCAGCAGCTGCTGCGTGATGCCTGCCTGCACCAGCACAAAGCGGCGTGAGCCTAGACAAAGCGGCGCAAGCCGCCAGGGGTAGAAGAGCAGAGCTGTGGAAGCGCTGCCCCAGCTGCGTCGGCGGACCGTGACGTCGTTGTGTCATAGCACAATCAGAACAGTAGTGCCTCGCTAGTCGGAGCACTATCAGCGATGAGCACACTTTTTTCGCTGCTAAAAATTTCCCCGTGCTCTTTTGCGACGACAAGCGACCGGTAAGCATTGTGAAGCCACTGTTTACTCGCGGTTATGCAGGCTTCTGTGAGTCGCGGCTCAGAGAGAGCACAAATACGAAAGAAAGAAGACCACGAGCCTGTGGGGCAGCGGACAGGAGCCTCGGCTCTCAAGCGCCCTAGGTAAACAGACGCGTCTGCAAAGAAACGCCTTTGGCACCTCGGCAAGTTGACAGCAGCAACACATCCAGGTGCGCACATGCACGAGCTGGCATCACGTGGGCCGCAGCTTGTGATGCTAGGCAGCGGCGGCGAGGGCATAGCGTGGCACGCTGCAGCAAGCTGCCACGAGGATGACCACCTTTCCAATTGCAGCTGACCAAGATAGAGCTGGTGTTTGCTGTTTTCCTATAGGCTGCCCCAAAAAGCAAAACTAACACGCCATAGACAATGGTGGATAAATAAACCTCTCTGCTATGCAACACCACTGTGAAACGTTCCAGGCGTTTACACGAACCAACGTTAAACGCTCGTTTTGCCCAAGTTCGGGCAGCGATCGACACTCAACGTTCTGCCAATAGCACTGAGGCTTCAAATATTGCCTCGAAAACGGTAGTGTCAAAAAGCTCTGCTGCTCATACCAGCAGGCAGGGCAGGGCAGGGCAGGGCAGGGCAGAAGAGCAACAGGTGCTTTGAGACACACACAGAGGGGGAGAGAGAGAGAGAGAGAGAGAGAGAGAGAGAGAGAGAGAGAGAGAGAGAGAGAGAGAGAGAGAGAGAGAGAGACAGAGACAGAGACAGAGACAGAGAGGGAGAAAGAGAGAGAGACAGAGAGAGGGAGCAAAAGAGAAAGAGAAGAGAGAGGAGCCGAGAAGAGTTTCACCAGAGCTGCCGGCTGGGCTAGGCCTGCACTGCTGCTAAAGAGAGAGCCTCGAAGTGAGAAGCTGCAGAGCTAACCGCTTGCCGAGCGAGGCCGGCCGGCCAGGTTCACAAGTAGCTAACAGCAGAGCCTCTTGAGATGACCCGAGATCCGGTTGCTCCGAGTGACTGGTGCCATGACACTCGAGAACAGCCCGAGCATCTGACGGGTGGCAGGCACTCGGACAGCCTGAAAGGCTGAGCGCCCGACACGATAAGTGCGACTGCTCATTCAGCTCCTGTCCGCCCTTGCACGGGTCGCCCGATACTCAGCTGCCCTCTGGCCCGAGCGACGCTTAGCGCTGAGCAATGCTTGGGCGAACTGGAATTTTCACAGCTGAGAGCCTAGCAGCAGCGCCGGCAGGCATTTGTCTCACTGTTGGACAGGCAAGACGGGCAAGAAAGTTGGGGGTGGGGCTCAGCTGCGCCGACCGACAGGTAAACTCGAGGGTCACTTGAAGTGCACTCTTGCAGGCTTGAATAGCTCCACTAATTGTCCGAGGAGCGCTGCAGCTTTCCAGCCGAAAGCAGGCGATCTCAGGCACTCGTGAGTTTATCAAATGGCAACCGGCTTTTGCCTCACTGCCCAAAGACGATCTCTAATAGATTAAAATAACCTGCACACGCACACAACACCACAGGCACAAACAGAAGCTGAGCCGTTCCAGCAGGGCAGCACTACGGCTGACTGCTGCAGTAATAATGTGCAACCCATACATGCCGATGCCGTTTGGATTGCTACATCACCGGCGGGTGAGCAGCCAAAACCAGCAGCTTTGGGCTTGCTATGCTTTCCCATTCCTCCTCATATCCTCTTAGGACAACGGATTAGCTGTGGGTTGGTGTTATGCAACATGGCTTTGTTATGCATGCTGTTGACTGGCTGGCTAATGAACCTTTGGTGTGGATGTAAGGCCCTGCGTGAGTGACCCTGAGTGACTACGGCTTTGACGGCTCTTTGCATTGGCTGGATACTCTTGTGGTTAATGGCCAGGCCAGTGACTATGTAACTGCAAACCAGTCAGGTAGCAGATGATTGAGATGGCCCTGGCAGAAGGCCAGCGTTAAATGAGCTGCCGCTATAAATACATTAATGGTCTTTTTTTACTTTTTTTTTTTTACATTGGCGGTTTCATTCACAGGCTCTTCGGGTGTGCAGCAGGTCCCCACCCCCCTACAGTGCAACCCTTGTCTAGACACATTCTCGATGGCCACGACACTGACTTATTCCCACTGCCGATCTTGACACATCTTTGCCAACTATAAAAAACTACCAACTACCACCAATCGATTGACTTTACCCACTGCCATCTACCAGTCTCTTCTGCACTCTCTAGTCTAAATATTCATCTAGTCTTAATATATTTGTGTCATTGATATTTATTTTACAGACAAGCTTGAGTCCGGCTTGTAAAAGACTGTTGCTATGAAGACAGCTACCAATATCTAGCAAAAGAACACGGCCACATTTTTTGAAATCCTTTAAAATTCAAAATGTATAAGCAGAAACAGGCAAAGACCAATATTGATATGTTTGAGCATATACACCTGTACATTCACATGAATCTGGTTTGAAAGGGGCCAACAATCTATTAGTGGATGCTGCTCCAGTATTACTCAGGCGACCTACTATATGCGACCTAATATAATATGCGACCTACTATAATCTGCCTGTGTGCCCACCAGAGTTCAAGAAGCTGAAATGGGAGCATATATACAGATGCACAGAAGCCGACATGAAATAGCAGCAGGGGCATAGCATGTGTGCACTGGTTTAAGCACGGACAAGCAGCACATAGGCAAACTTTATGTCGATCTGCCCTAGTGAGCAGATCCTTTGAGAGGGGGAGGAGAGCAGTTCTTAATGCCCTCGATCAACTGTGTGAAATTCCAAGCCCAGGGGCAGCTTGATTCTTTCCCATTTCTTGGTCAGGGCCCATACTGCGACCAGCCAAATTTATATAGCACCCACAGAGAATTAATCTCTTTCTAGGCACTTCACATATGCTGTACGGGAAGTGTGTCAATATGGTTAATGATTATATGCACAACGTCAGCATGAACAAGCACATAAAGGACGATTTACAAGGATACCCAGCAAATGCTCGGCAGGACAGGTGTCAGTGGGTCTTTAGCTCGTTTTTAAACGTCGTCGAAGTCAGGGGATATTGCAGTGTCAGTCGGGAGTGAGATCTACGCTTTGCGAGCACACGAACTAAGGCAGGGCTCCAAAAAACTTTGAGGTTGTTGGAGGCACACCTAAACGACTTGAGACAGAAGAGCGAGTGGTACGATGCTAGCCGATTGGGAATAGTTTGGATAGGTCAGCTGGAGCAAGAGAATGACCTATAGGTGAGTGACACAAACTAAAGTCGATGTGCTGTTTGAAGAAGAGCCATTGCGGGCAGAGCAACAGCGATGCTCACAAGTTTGTCAAGCATGCAGTTTACACGAGGCTCGAAAATCGCCTTAACAATTTAAATATGAAATATACCCACTCCTACATCATCCAGAGCAAATTCGACTTTAGCCATAAGGTCTTTCCTTTTGCCTTTGTGTCGTGAGGCTGTACTGGTAAGACGAACCCTGCAAGCTCGCATTGCCTCTCGCCGATCGGGATTCATCTACAAGAGAAGCACGTTTCGCGTAGCAGTGCAACAAGATACAGGATGACCGCGAACTGGGAGGCAAAGCTTCACACCCAGTTCGAATGACATTAAATAAGTGACCACGGAGCGAAATCAGAAGAAAAAAGAAAGAAGTAAGCTACAATACGCCGACACCCAAATAAGTTCACATCGTCCAGGTAATAATAATAATAATAATAATATAATATAATAATACAATAATATATTTGCATAGCACCCTCAGAGAACTGAATTTCTTTCTAGGCACTTTATAGATGCTGTATGGAAAGCATTACCAAATGATTGGTGGTAGCATCCGCAAGGAGCAGGCATAGTGTAAGCAGGTACATACACACGAAGGACGAATCACAATGACCCACCACATAATGTAATAAACAGGTGCGTTTTAAGCTTTCTAAATGTCGTCATGTCAGGGGATATTGTAACGTTAATAATACATTTGACATATTGCGCCCTCAGAGAACTCAATCTCGGTCTAGGCACGTTACATTTGCTGCTGTGACGTGCGAAGGTAGTGGTTCCAGGTTTTGGGAGCATTGGAACTAAAGGCACGGTCTCCAACGGTTTTGAGTTCGTACGAGGTAAGGTATGGGTAAACGATTCGAGTCAGTCAGGTTGTACGATTTAGCGGTCAGACGATAATAATAATAATACACTTGATATCGCGCCCTCAGAGAACTCAAATCTCTTTCTAGGCGCTTTACACTTGCTGCAAAGGAAACACGAACGATCGAGCGTCTATGACCTTAGTAAGTGTAATTAGCTATCAGGGCAATGTAACCAAGCGCCATCGCGCATATCGCAGAGGAATCGCGGGAGAGGCTTCGTTGCTAGCTATTTTTGTGGGTAGATTGCATAACTAAGGCCAAGTATCGAAAGCTCGAGCAGCACGGTGAATCATCGGCTACAATCAAACATAGCAACCTAGGTCTGCTACTACATAACCATTCCACTAGATAACAAAAAAAGTAGCGTACTCACCACCGGCGGCAATAAAGGCTTTCCATTTATCCGAATGACAGACGTGTAATTGGCAAACGACTTAACGTAATCCTCCCAGCACCTCCTACACTCTGTCACTTTTAGCTCCACTATCCTGTTTACAGACTCGAGGAAGCCAATGACGTCGTCTTCCATCTTACGCCCGTGCTTTAGTCTACAGGCGACATCGTCGAGCGTCTCTGTCCGAGGCGCCGCAGCGACCGCAGGCAGCTGCATTTAGAGTCGTGGTGCGAGCGTACACGCCATAGCGTCCCACCAGTGCCGTCAATCCGTTAGCCGACCGGCGTAAATAATGATTGGCTCAGTGCCACGGATCGTAACCAATCGAGGTCGAAGCCTGGCGGCGGAGTCACTAATGCTGGAGGCGCGATGGCCTCACGTGATAAACACTGACTGGGTGAAGGCCGTCAAGGGCGCGTGATCTCCGGCAGTCTGCTGTTTCACTGACGGCTGCTCTCGACACTGTTCTGTCGCGTCATCGTTTTTAGCTGGGAAAGTCGCTGGGTACGTTGTATTTTCTAAGACTATGCAGACCAACTAGGCGTTTTGTTGCTAGCCAGCGCCGTATCTCATATCGGTGTTGCTTAGCTTCCGCTTGTGCAAAAATCAGCTTAGCCGAAGCCGTCACAAAAGCCGCTTCCATACGCGGAGCTCAGAATTTCAACGCGATACGTGTTCTTTATGTATGAAAGGAAGGCGAGACGTGCCACTTCCGCCTGCGGCCTGAGGAAGAGGCAAATACCGTCTGGCAACGCGCAGGACGAAAGCATGAACGCCGTGATAGCGCTGTGCCATTTCTGCGAGACGCACGGTCCAAGGATATTGTTCTGCACTCAACCTTTCCATGCCCAGGATCCGCCGCGGCTGGAATCTCCAGATACTGACATGCCGGACTGCTGCGGCGATCTCTCTCTCGGCTCACTAGAAGGCGGCTCGGCCAGAAACAGCAGTTTCTTGGCGCGTAGCGTGAGCGCCGACTACTCTAGCCCTATTCCCTCTCAGAAGACAGGAGATCTGTGCGAGGTACGCTGCAGCTATCACGTGAGATGCCAGCGAGTGCTCTCTTCCAACTTTGCGACCACGCGAATTTGTGCTGTAATGCTGGTTCGCTTTCCATTGGTACTTGGCATACATTTATTTGCTGGTATTGTGTTGGCAGGCAACTAGCTTTACAGCTGTATGACCTGAGTGTCTCGCAACGGTTTTATGGACGGTTTTCCTGTCGGCAGAGAACTCATTCTCTTGGCCTATACCATATACAAGGCGTTTTTAATTTTTATCTACTCGTTTCCACCATAGTAATTGTTAAATTCCTTGCAGAAACACTTCACACTAAAGAATTGCATTTGTATTACTATTTGTATGCCATTGCTGTCCTTTGTCAACAATGTAATAATAATTATGGGTCGTTTGTATAGCGACCTTAGAAAAACTTAATCCCGATTTACAACTCGCTTCAAAAGAACAGCTACCCAAGAGTTAGTGTATCGTTGTGCATCTACGTCTGTTGGCATACGAGGGGTTCAGGGCATATGCTGTGTCCGAGGTTCATGAGGTTATGGTTTGTCTACCAAGACTAACGAGATGTATCCTTCCTTAGTCGTAGAAAGGTGTGGTAGTTCCTGATAGACAGTCTAGCTGTTGTCTTGTTGTCATTTAGTACTTATTATTTTGCAGTTTAATTCCAGGATGATAAGTGGTAAAAGAAAAGTCGTCTACTGCTTAATGGGTTTGCTAGCTCCACGATTTATTTCAGCCGTAGCTCATATAGACTCAAGTCATCATAACGTGCAGCCTGTGTAGTCACTAGTAATGACAGTAAGAATCACATTTGTAGTGCCATTAGAGAACAAAATATAGTTCTATGCACTTTACATATGCTGTAAAGGAAGCATTCCAATTGGCTAGTGATGGTATAATAATTTTAATAGTACATTTGATATATTGCCCTCAGCGAACTCAATCTCAATGCCTAGACTGATTGTGAAGTAGAATTGGTAGTTAGACTGGAACAAGGGAGTAAAATGACCTAAAAGTTTGCCCATAACTTATAAGTCTGTTTTATCGTCATTCAATTTGAAAACATTTGATGTCATCCTAGTGTGTCAGCGTCAGTTAGCTGTGGTTAGTTTGAGTTTTAAAATACGGTGCAAGTGGTGGGTTGATTAGACAGATAAGGAACAGAAATAATATTGTAAAAAATTGATTTGTTTAAATTGAAATGCTGTGTGAGTGTTGCAACACTGTTAATTGCAAACTGGAAGCTAGCCAATTGTACAAGTATCTGTGGTCTCTTTGGGTTGGCTCGAGTAATTAGGTATTGGAATTCTACCTCGTCCATCATGTGAATGTGGATATGATGCAAAAGAACTTGATTGCAAATAGACAGCAGACATAACCTTGTTGCAAGCAAGAAGCCCACTCGACCATCATTTATTTGACTGGTATGCATGTATGTGTCTGTGTGTGTGTGTGTGTGTGTGTGTGTGTGTGTGTGTGTGTGTGTGTGTGTGTGTGTGTGTTTGTGCACATACGCACGCCATTCGTACGCGTGTGTGCAAGCCTGCGTCTGATGGAGCTGGGCGCGTTTTTCCTGGCTATTCTTGAGTAGTGCCTCGAGCATATGTGAAACCGGCATTCGATAGCTAGCTGAGATTCGCTATACGTTGATACAAACAATTACTTGGATTGCCGCAACCTATCGTAAGCTGGGCACTATGGCTGCAGATTTGTGGCAGATCTTGTTTGCAATGCAGATGCTACCGAAGATGCCCAACGTTTGTGCGAGCACCGGGGCATCTCCTGCCCCTCTCGACGACAAATTAGGAAGATAGTGGGGCCTCTTGATGCCCGTCTGACACAGAAAGCGAGTGCAGCAAGGAGGCACCGGCACTTGTTGCAAGCTGCCTGCAGGTAGCACTTTGAGTTGGCAGGTGGGCAAGAGAAAATGTAGACAGTGTTTAGCCATTTCTATTCGGTCGACATCTCGGGACCACTACATGAAGGTGATTCTGGCTGTAAGCAGGAAGTTTTATTATGATCGGCCGACCACGGTTTCGGCAGTGCTCCAGTCCTATGACCTAAATGACCTAATGATGCATTTCTTAATCGCCCTAGCGATGCCTAGTGTCCCGAGCCTTGAGATATAAGGCAAGAATGGGTGGCAGCACCCATTCATGCGTTTCGCACAGTAACTGCTGTGGGGTTTCCATTCATGGCAAGCACTCTCACACCAACTCTCGCTTTTCACCAACTGCTCAAGATTAACTCTAGAATAAGCACGGAATCCATTGCGCAGGCAAGCAGCAGCTGAAACAGAAATTATCGAGTTCTCACTTGCGTGGCACTCTTGGGCCTGTAGTCCGATCACCTGAAGGGGATGGCACACGTGTTAGATGGCCTGGGGCTGCACACAAGCGGTCACATGGGAGACAATCATCGTGCAATCACCAAACATGGACTTTGGGGAAGGCCAAACCAGTTCGTGTAGTAAGTAATCTCCGAGCATGCCTCCAGCTGCCCCACCTCTTTGGCTGTCTCTTTCTCGAACGAATTGTGCATTCAAACTCGTACTGATCTGCCGAGTGCCATGGCTGCTGCGATGGTCGGCCTCGCTGAGGTGCATCATGCGCGCAATGTTGCGAGGAATGATTGCCTGTGCTGCTTCTTTAGCTTCGATGGCAGGGTTCTGGTGGCATTCTGTGCAGCCTGCTGTATTCTGCACTTTGCAAGAGAAGTGCTCACTTTCGCTGGCACCATATGTTTACCTGTGTGCATTTTGTTTGCGACCCAATACACTAAGTGAGTCAGACTTGGGGGCAGCAAGAGCATCTGCCCTGGACTGCTGGCGCTCGAAACCAAGAGGCTGTCCCTGCCGCCATATCGCCTGCCAACGGGGGGGGGGGGCAGGGTCTTGTCACTTCCGGTTAGGGTTTTACCCATGCCCAACGACGGTCGCACGGGAGAGGCAGCGCCATGTCATCTCTCCTCACCTGTTGCTGGCTGCATCCGATCGGTGTCGTCCTCCCCGAGGCTTGTCGTGTGCATCAGCATTCGTGCTGGCCGTGAGCATTTCAGGGCATGTTGCCTCGTTGTTCTAGGCATGCCGCTCGCTTCCTGCCGATGTGCCCGGCTTCATCAGCGACGACCGCGAGGCTAGGGTGAGCTACGTGAGCAGTCAGAATCCTCACCACGAGGAGGTGTTCAGCATGGTGAGGCAGGCGTGCATCCGAAGCCTCAGCTGCGAGGTACGTTGAGCGTGCGCCAGGCGGGTTTAACTGGGCGGCTGGCTGCGGGTGTGGCTGATTAGCGGTGCGATCGCGTGTTGCTGTGGTGGCTGCTGGCCCGGATGATCTCTGGCGCCTTGCAAGCGTGGCTTACATCAAGCGACTTGAAATGATGAAACACGTACTGTACTATTTTACAAAGTGACGAGATGTGCGATGGTACCAACGTGTCGCTGCAAGTGACTGTCATAACATCAGTCAGTCTCGACGCTGTGAGTCTGTCGAGTCAATGCGTAAATGCACTAGGGCATAGGCAAAAGTCGATGTAGCATAGTCTAGTGGCCGGTGCAGAGCTGCCGGCCTACCCAGTTATCTTATGCTTTGCCGAGTTCTGAAGGGGTAAGGTCCATTGGGTCGTAAAAAATTATGTTAAGCATCGGCCTATAGCTGCAAAAAGTCACGGACAAAGCTGGCTTCGCTTTGCAAGGCTGGCCTGGGTGTCAGTTAACCATTTAACTATTTTCTTGTTTTCTGCGATGTTTATGCATAGTCTCCGGGCTTTGCTCTCTAAGTATCACAACAGTTATTATCAAAGTTTGGTGCTGCTGAATAGCATGCTTAACTTTTGAATGCTTGCTCATTATCTCCCTAATGTATGACCTCGGCATGCTCAGTTACGCCGGCCAGAACGTGTTCTTGCTTATGAAGTAAAGGACGTATTGGCCGTATTAACAAGGTGGCTTTCGACTTGCTCACTTACATATTGTTTATATTGTTGTCTTACTGCCTACGGCACCGTCATACACAACCTATTTGGCAAGATTTATGAACCTGTTCCTTGACACCGTTACGTAAATGCATAATAAAGGCCTTCCATCGGTTGGCATTGCTCCTCTGACCTCCATCAGCTTTGGCGTCGTTTGGGTGAAGTGGCTCATCTGTTTTGAGAACTATGTGGTGGGGTGGAAATCCAGTACAGCGCCAGCAAGAAAGCCCCTGCTGCACTTCTCAGGAGAGGATGCTCTCGACTTGAGTGAAGCTCTCGAGGTCATGGAGGCCGACGGTTATATCTTTACCAAAACAAAGCTTATTGAACATTTCACTCATAGCACGAAATAAGGACGTGAGATATATGCATATTTCATCCGGCAGGCCAAAAACGCTGGCTGAGACCCTTGCTGGCTGCTTTCTATGGAGGGCTGTAATTCCTTTCAAAACTTTGTGGTTTCCAATCTAATGAAGTTGAGATTAAATCCCAGGTCATTCAGCACTACCTTACTAGATAAATTTTGGGGAAGGGCCTTTGTTAATCTAAGCATGTCGCTTGCCGAGCTTATTGTGTATGGATGCATGCCTGAGACGACACCGACTTGCATCCTAATGACTGGGACCCTAACTATTACTGTGCAGCACCTGGTGCCCATGAATGCTAATACCGGTGACGTCCTCAAACGAACCAGCCAGCAGGTCAGTTCCAAGGCGAAATGGAAGTTCCAGGCCCCACCCAGCCTGCCTGCTGCAGCCTGCGACCAGCCACAATTGCCTGCTTCAGGTCGAGAACAGACTATCAATCAATCAGGTCAAGTCAATTGACCTTAGTTTGGGTCAAGCCCGGATTGGGCCGAAATTTGCCGAAAATGCTTAAGGTCAAATCATTTCACTGGCTGTTATATACTGCTCTGCATCAACTATGAGTCGGCATATCCGCTCAGTCGGACAACCGTAGCCAAAAAGCTTTTCCACCGAGAGGGCTGAGGATGCGTTTCTGCACACGAAACGAGAGTATGCAGGCATGAGCCTACAATTCAGGCCTGCTACCCCGGCAAACACTATGACACCCTATCACTGTCATCCTGACGTTAACCGGCATCCCAACAAAAATGGAAGTCAGCAGGGGGCAGCCCAAACTGTAGTTAGCAGCCAACAAGCACAACTCCTTCATCAGTACGGTAAACCACTACAGCTGGAAATATCTCAGCTTCGGTGCCTACGTACCACTCTGTATGTAGTGCTCATCAAACCCGATGCTAGCACTCTGCTGGGGGTCAGGCAGGAGAACAAACACTATGTAATGCTCTGCGCAGTTGCGAATTGCCACGATCCAGATCTTAGTTTGTGACTGACTAGAACAGATCGAGTTAAACTGCTCAGTGATGTTTAAACTTGACAGCACTGATTTCTCTAAGCTGCTCCCAGAGCTTTTTAAGACTGGTCTGGGAAGGAGGTTGTCGATGCAGAAGCTAAGCTGCATATCGACGCTGCTATTCAGCTTGTATGCTTCAAGTCATGCTCCTTACCTTTTGCTTTACGAGCAAAAGCTTAAGCTGAGCTAGACTGGCTGGGATTACTGTTCCTGTCGAATTCTCCGAATGGGCAACACAAATTGCTCCTGGCCAGAAACTTAGTAGCAATGTTCGAATTTGTGGACAACAAGCTGACTGTGAATACGACTGCAAAAATAGACTGCTATCCAATTCACAATTTTGAAGACCTTTACATGAAATTTACCTGTGGGGTCTGTTACTCGTAGCTCGATCTAAGCAATGCTTATCACCAGGTGTGTCTTGATAAGGATTCTTAATAGCTCACCACTATCACAACTACAAACTGCCTCTGTATGTATACCTGTCTCTGCTATGCTGTTGCCTCTGCTCCCGGGTACTTTCAACTAACTATGAAGCAGCTCGTTCATAGCATACCAATGACTGTCGCTTACCTTGACGTCATTTCGGTGTCATGGAAAACGTTTCACGAAGTCCGTAGTAATTTACTCGTTGTGCTGAAGCGACCCTTGGACTCTGGCCTTCGGCTGAGCCTTTCAAAACGATCGTTCTTAGAGCCTTCGTGCAATTTGCTTGGCCGTAAGCTTGCCCGAGAAGGTATAAATCCAATCACAGACCAAATGTCAGCCCTCTATGGTGCACCCAGCCTCTCGGCTGTCGCCGAATTAAAGAGTTGTCAGGAATTTTTAATTATTACCACTAGTAATTCCTCAACAATTTAAGCACTGAGCTTGCATCACTGTAAGTTGCTGAGCTAAGACTACCGTGGCACTGAGTCGGGATCAGTAACAAGCCTTCCTTCAAATCAAAAGAGCTACCACCAAAAGAGTCTTCACAGATGCTTGTACATTTCAATCCCGACCTACTTATCATCCTCATTTAAATTAAATATTAGCTGATTTAAATCATTTTTAAAGCTTCAGAAGAGCCTTAATACTAGTTATGGGCAGACCTAGTTTTATTCAGAAATTGGAAAGGCTGACTTTCAAAATTGGCTCTGCCAGCATATCTCCAGTTGCATCAGCTCGAAATCTAGGTGTCATATTCCAAAGCGACCTCTCGTTAGACGACCACATCAGCTCCACAGTCAAATCAGCCTATTTTCAGCTTCATAACATTGCTAAAATTAGGGCTTGTTTAGATAAGGATACCACGTCCAAGTTGGTCCATGCATTCGCGACATCTCGTCTCGACTTCTGCAACTCACTGCTTACTGGCCTACCAGCATGTGCGATCAGGCGATTGCAGCTGGTGCAAAACTCTGCAGCTAGGCTTGTCTGTCGTGAGCGTCGCAGTTGCCACATTACTCCACTTCTCGCCGACCTGCACTGGTTACCAGTCAAGCAACGGATTGACTTCAAGGTTTTGTCGCTCACTTTTAGGTCTCTTCATTCTATGGCTCCAGCCTATCTTTCAGATATACTACCCCATCAGGCAAAGCATCGTACCACTCGCTTTTTGGAATCCAACAGTCTAGAAATACCTCGTACAAACCTTAAATCCTTTGGAGACCGTGCATTTAGCTCGTATGCTCCCACAGCCTGGAACTCCCTCCCGACCTGCATCAGAACATCCCCCGACCTGACCACATTTAAAAGAAACTTAAAAACATACCTATTTAGGACAGCATTTAGTGGGTCCTTGTGATTCGTCCTCGATGTGCTTATGCGTGCTGACACTGTTCATGCTGCCACTAACCACATTTGCATGCTGACCCAGTGCATGTAACCCCTAACCATGTTATTCATTTTGTTTGTTTTTCAAGCATGATTTTACTTACTATTCTATTGCGTATCACTTTGCAGCAAATGTAAAGCGCCTAGAAAGAGATTAAGTTCTCTGAGGGCGCTTTATCAAGTGCAATATTATTATTATTATTATTATTAATGGCTATCACCACTGCTTACACTGGTCACTAAAGGATCGACCACTGCAGAATTCGAACGCACGACTTCGGTCGTGAAGAGTGAGCACTTTGCCTCTTGGGCTATCACTCCCCTGATTTTGTGATGCGATTCACAGTAACTACCCACCAGCTGCTCTCTTGCACCCGTGGCAGTGGTCGGGGCAACCTTGGTACTGTGTTACATAGATTACGCCACACTGGTCGAAGGACAAATGATACTAGTGATATCAGACGCACTCAGAAAATTCACTGATGCCAATGTTGTCCATGCTGCTACTGCCCAAATTGCTTTTAACAAAGCTGCTGCACAAATTAGCTAGGTTAGACCTACCGACAACGTTGGACAATTGTACCTGCTTCACAAGTGAAAGCATTTCAAGCAAATCTGTGAGACCAACAAGATCAAGCTTTACCAGCTCGTAAGTACCATCCTGCCAGCAACGGCCAAGTCGAACGAGCTGTGCAGCCAATAAAAGTCGGCCTGAGGAAATCTAGCTGCTACCTCGAAGATCGACTATACCAATTCCTCCTCAACCTATCGGTTACGCCCCCAACTACAACAGACCTGCAAAACTAATACTGAAGAGAAGGTTCTCCTTACCGACATGACCTCTTGCATCCATCTTAACAGGATCAAGTCTTCACACGTCAGCATTACTACCGGCAGTAACACAACATCCATACTGAAGCACGGTCATTTTACGTCGGAGGCACTGTGTGGGCACTGAAGCTCTAGAAGACTCCACAATGGCTACCGGTGGTTATAAAAGAGAGATTGGGCCCTGTCACATTGATGCTAAATTTACAAGATGGTCGCATTTGGTGGCAACATCAGGAGCAGTTAGGAAGCAGACGTCCTGAAGAAACAAGCACCCGTTCCAAGAATCTGACGAAATTAGAGGACTTTGCCTACTAGCAGCACCAGCTTCGACCTCGAGGTTATGCAATCAGACAGACTGGTCAAGCCCCCCCCCCCGACAGATTAACCTTCTGACTGCTTAGTTTTGCAACTTCAGAGTAAACTATATATTAAAGCTAAGGGTTGAGGATTGTCGAATGGCATGCTCAATCTTTGACTGATTGCTAGTTATCTCCCAATGTTTGACCTTGGTATGCATGCGCCTTCCTTCCAGAACACGTCCCGGCGTACGAAGTGAGGGACATATTGTCAATATGGCATTAGACTGGCTGGCTTATGGCTTGCATGTATTGTTGTGTTACTGCCTACAGTACAGTCATACACAGCAGGTACCTTCTTGATTTTTGTAATTTCTCACTTTTGGTCTTGTTCAAATGAAACCTGATTTCTATCTAAAAAATTCATTTTGCCATTCGCATTTATATTTATGATAATCCAATAAAGGCACCCTCTATTGAGAGAGACCTCCCCCACGACAAGTCGTAATGGACCCTTATGCTGAGCAGAGACCCGGCCAGCATTGGCGTGCACTCTCTTCTCTTTTCTGGATATCTGCAACTGTGCCAGCATGATGGCGACATGTGCATCCTGCTGGTTGTCAGGCAGCCTAATATGCACCTTGGCAATGGATGCCTCGTCCTTGGCTGCTAACTATTAAATAGCTAGAAGTATTCTGCTTGTGTAGTAGCAATGCTGGTGACAACAATCTGTACACGTTCACATGCTTGATGGTTGTTCGTGCATGGTAGAGTCGCAGGGCTTGACAGCTCAAGAACCTTCCGCAGCTGGCATGGCCGTGCTGCCTTTTTTTACACGGGGAGGGGGGCAGAGCTGCTGTAGTGCTTTCGCTCACCTTCCCCACGCCGGAGGACAATCGGCTTCCTTCCCCTTTCTTAGCATCAATCAGCCTTCTGAGACAGCTGTGTTTGCAGTGTTTAGGAACTTGAACTCAAGGAGCTTTATTTCGTCGAGCCTCGTGCAACGCATGCAGCTGGATAAGCTGTCACTTCCTGTCCTGGCACTACCTTTTCAGAAGCTCGTTGATGCTGCTTGTATGCTGCATACAGTACATGCAAGCAATGCCTGCTTGTCTGATGTGCTGGTGCGTGCATGCGAACTCTTGCTCTGATGTGCTGTGCCATTTATCTATTTGCTAGCCACCCTCTCCTCTTTCTGCAGACCTTTAGCTGTTAAGGCACTTGCAGTGCAGGCCGTAGTGTGCTCGGGCGAGAGTACGGTACACATCTATGTACATTGCATTATATGCTCATGTGTCGAGATACTCATGCAAGGTGCCGTGTCACATCTGTAAGTCACTGCGATTGCGCTCTGTGGTCGCTCTGTCATTTGCAGCACATTGTTTTCTGATGGCCGAGTGAGCTGCCTACACTTTTCTCTTGAAATGGGCACATCGCTGTGACCCATTCCCGTCGTTTTGGAGATCGTGGGTTTAAATCCTAGCGACAGCACTACTTGTTCTCCTCTCTCTGTCGAGCGATACAATATACTTTGGCCCCTGGGTCTTAGCCCAGAGGTAAGGTGGTCGCTCTTCACGACCCGAGATCGTGGTTTCTCGAGTCCTGCAGTGGTCGATCCTTGATTGACCACTGGAAGTGGTGATGATAGTCGAGAAAGCTTTTCTGCTGCTATATAAATGAGGCTGTTAAGTCAGCTTAACCTGCTTTTTTTAACCTTTTTTCCAGGGCGTTAAGAGTGCTTCGTAAATCCTTCTGGCGGTTTGATAGTTATTTCTTTTTGTCTCTTGGCCGTACCTAGCGCGCCTGTGCTGGCACACTGCTGTCCTCTCGATTATTTGCTGCTTGCGGCTCAGTGCCCATGTGACATTCGAGCCTCGGCCTAAGCTGATGCTGTGTTTGCTCACGAGTGCAGTCACCACTTGGCTCTTATCGTTCGCAGGTCTGCCAGGGACGCGAAGGGCCCGTGTTCTTCGGCGACAGCAGCTGCGGCCACGTGCTCAGCTACACGTTCTTCCTCAAGGACGCGCAGGCACGCGGCCTTCAGCGCTGGTACAGCGTGATCGTGGTCATGATGGACAAGACGTACCTGCTCAACTCGTGCCCCTTCCTCGTCCGGCACGTGCGTCGCATCGTCGAGGACCTGCAGGCTCGAGCGGTCCGCACATTCCAGCAGGAGAACGAGCGCTGCCCGACGCGCGCCATACGCCTCGGCGCCAGCGCAGCCACGCTGCCGGCCAATTTCCGGCTGCAGCGAGGCGTGGCCGCTGCTCGGTCGCTGCTCTGCCTAACCGGAGACCCGGACACGTTCCGCTGGCTCCACTCGTCCTTCACGTGGGTGCTGCGCGCCGGCAGCCGCCGGCTGACAGAGACCCTGCTCGAAGGGCCGCCCACCGAGGATGCCATCGTGGACCTGGAGAGCCAGGAAGAAGGTGAGAGTCCGTCTGTGGCCGAGCAGTTGATTCTATTGCTCCCTCCTCCTCTTCCTCCTCCTCCTCCTCCTCCTCCTCCCCCCCCCCCCCCCGTCGTCGTCGTCCAGGTAGCTGCTTGCTTGTGCGCTTGCTCGATCGCTGGGGTATGCGAGCCGTGCGGCTGCCGGTGTCGCTGTCGGTCTTGTGTCCCGTGTGCGATTGCACTAGAGCTTCCCGACGAAATGCCCTTGAGTCCGGATGGACGTCACTCCTGTGGCTTGAGCTCTTGGAAATAGTCCTGGAACACGTCCTTTGTTCTGTTTTGCCTCTTTCTTGTCTTGTGTTCTGCCATTTGAGTATCAACAGTTGTTGACACGTTTGCAGTCTATGTGGGCAATTTCCATCTGGCGGCTGTGTGGTGGTTGTGACCACAGCAGCAGAAAGTTTTGTCGTCATGGCAAATAGATTCGGAATTTGGGCGTGCCTGTGCATTCTGAAGAAACCCGTGTGCACTGTGGTGCTTGAAATGTGACGCAACAGAGAAAAAATAGAAAGGCAGCCTAGCTGGAATGGCAAAGGCTCCCGAGTTTGTACATCTCGGATAGCCTTTCATTGTTTGCTGGGTATTTTGATTTAATAATAATAATAATAATACACTTGATAAAGCACCCTCAGAGACCTCGTTCTCTTTCTAGGCGCTTTACATTTACTGCAAAGGAAACACGATCAAGGGGGCGGTGGTATCATGCTTGATAAACAACAAGAATAACATGATTAGGGGTGACATGCACAGGGTCAGCATGCTGGCTGTGCCTATGTTAGATGACGTTCGATCCCCCACACGATCGCAATGCTTATCGGCCACACCCGAAGCCAGTCGCCCAGTTAAGCCCGCCTGGCGAACGCTCAACGTACCTCACAGTTTGAGCCCTGCATCACTTGCACTTCTCGACCCGGGTCGTAGCCTCCAGTCCTGCAGCATAGTTGTTTACTGCAGGCATTAGCGGATGATACTAATTTCTCTTAGGTCGCTATACAAATGAGTTATATTATTATTATGTATTAAGGCCCTTCTGCTGCTATATAAATGGGGCTTTTGAATTAGCCTTGACCTTTACTTTTTACAAAGGTCTTATGGACCAACAGGTGCACTTTCAGGTGGTCGGGGAGGTTGGATAGAACATGGCAAACTTTCTGCTTTGGGAACAATATATTTGGCCACAAGATAACTATCCTAAGCTTACTTCCAGGTAAATGTAGCACTTTTTTTGATGAATCGGGTACGGTGGTGATGAAGTGGTGCAGCCAATGGCCAGATCTGAACCCTCCTCCCAAAACACACTTATGGAACGACATCGACAGGCGGCTGAGGAGATATGTTCGGCCTACTTTGAAAGCCGAACTTTTCAGTCACATTCAGGCTCTGTGGAATGCTACAGCAGAGGAGACCATGCAGAGGCTTGTGGCTTCTGTGCCTGAGCAGATAAAAGAGGTCGTAAATAATCGGTCTGGGCTAACATCATGCTAAATGCATACATACCAACCAATATCATATTTATTTTTTATGGGCTGTCGACACATATTTTTATGCATGCTGTGGGCAGCTTAAGTATGCCTGGCGTCGTCGAAAATTCTCATGTTGCCCGAGTGGATTAGTTGCCACTGCAGCTTCGGCCATAGTGCAAGGCTGGGCTGTGTTGCATTCTTGGTGTGTGGGCATAATTGGACCAAGAATGTAGTGAAGCATGTTTGTGCTTTTGATTTGCTTGCTGTTGTTTTAGCTATCTGTAGCCGACAGAAGATCCGAACATCGAGCTCAGCTGCCCTTTCCAAAACCAGCCCTGAGTAGGCGATTTTGTCATAACTCTTAGCAGCTCCGAGGACTGCAAAGACGGCAGCAATAGTAAACTGCAGAATCATAAAAGGTGACCGAATAGCTGGAATTTGTAATGCATTGTCAGAGCCTGCAGGCATCCTTAGAGAAAGATGAGGCCAGGATGAGTTGGTAGCATGCTGCCCAGTCGCTAACCTGTTGGCACATCGGTAACCGACGAGTTACTGCTAAAATACACACTATTGCCGATCATCCTGCTAATCCGTCTAAATCATATCTGTCGCTCTGTTTCGGCAGCCTACACGGTAGTCCCAGTGTGCTTTAGGCTGCAGCAAGTTATGGTGTATAAAGTTATCGGTTACCACTTAGGTAGGCTCTGTTAAATATTGGTTAGGTGATTAGCACGATGCCTGGACGGTTTGTTACGTTAGACTAGGCTGAATGTTGTCAGCTTTTAAAAGTTATTGCCCCCCCAGGGTTTAAAAGTTGTTGTTACCCTTTGGCTCTTCAGTTACTAGACTGTGGAACTCACAGCCACAATTCCTATGCAACAGCTACTCTCCTTCTGCCGACTGTAGCACATTCTCTGCAGCCATCCTGAGCTACTACTTTCACGTTACTCACTTCTTCGATTGCCCTCTTGACTCCCCTATGCTTCTGCCTTTTCTCTTTTTTTGCATGAGATGAAGTCTCTTGGCTACCGTATGTGCACCAAAAGCCGCCTATGCTTTGAATATATATAAAAACTATAGAAAACTCTCCCATGTAACACCCACTTAGTAAATATGGTTTTGTGGAGTTACAAATGGAGATACATCAGTGTGTTGACTCGCTAGACCTTTTGGGCTTTGGAGAGTAGGCTAGTAGTTGGCATCATTCTAGTCAGTATGTGAGTGTGCATGTGTGTGTGTGTGTGTGTGTGTGTGTGTGTGTGTGTGTGTGTGTGTGTTTGTTTGTGTTTGTGTTTGTGTTTTCAAGGGGAGAGGGCTCGTGCTACGTAACTAGTGCAGGGTCTAGAAGTTAAGAAATGAATCAGACGTCAAACTTTATAAACCAGTCTCCACCAGACAATGAAGACATACTCTCAGTGACCAAACAGTCAATCTGACGAGCCCAGAAGGTCACAGGCTTAATAGACAGTGAAGAGTCACTGTGTTTCTACCGTCTACTCGTGTTGTTATGTCTGTATGACGAATAGCCTTCCACTGGTTACGTGGGGCTTTTTGGTCCACCTCCTAGGCTCGGCTTCATCCTGAGGTGGTCATGCATGGATTCAAAGGAATGGCAGCTAGCTGATGTCGTTCGGTGCATATAGTTATAATATATATATATATATATATATATAATTCATTTGTATAGCGCCACAATAGAACTTAATCTCTATTCAGGCGCTTCACATGTGCCTCGGGGCTCGAGCCCACGACCTCAGCCAGACCTTGGTAGGGGTGAGCACCTTAACCGCTGGACCAAACCGCATATTTATGAGTGTCACTGCACTCGGCTAAATACTTTGGGGGATCCGAGCGATTCATCCATCAAATGTGACTCGGGCTTGGCATACCACAAAGCAATCTCGGGAGAAGAGCTTGGATCAAACCTTGTTTGGAAATTAAAGGAGGATTGATTCAACAATTGGCTTTTCGGAGGTAGCTCAAGATTTCCTGCTCTGGAAGTCCTATTGGGTGGGGTGGCCACGCAGAATCCGTGAACTTAGTGTGGGTAATTATCAATTATTGTTAATTTGTATAGCATCCTCAGAGACTTAGATCTCTTTCTAGGCACTTTACAGTGTTGTAAAATAAGCATGACCTAATGTTAGTGGTAACATGCACGGTACTAACATGCATAATAGGGTTACTGAAAACATGCGCATGCATCTCTCCCATTGCTTTTGTCTCTTATTTGCAGTATGCTACTTATGGATTTTTGTCTCGTTGTTAATAGAAAGCACTAGTTTATCTGTAATACTTGAAATAATATTATGGGATTTTTTATGAAGGTTCGTGCCATTACCAAGGTGCGGCTGATGACCTTCCTGATGTTGGTGGTCAGTGCGGGTGTTTATTTTAGTTTTTTATTATTTTGCAGAAGTTGGCGAAGCCTTGATTATTTTTTCGTGCCATGGCCGATAACGAAGAGAGTCTGCTCTTTGTGCATGCATGGTAGTGTGTGTGCGTGTGTGTGTGTGTGTGTGTATATGCGTGCATGTAAAGAGTGTTCTCCGTTCGATGGTCTGCTTGTCTGCTTATAGCTCTGGTGATTACTGCATAGGCAATATCTCTTTCAGAACTTATTACTCAGGTACTTGTTTAACCGTATTCCTTTAGGACCCAAATTTAATGAGTAGTGACGTTTTTCTTTCATAGAAACTGAAGAAGGATTCGTCGTTGTGCATAGCAAGAAAGCAGACCGTATGCCCTCACAGCTGCCATCTGTTGGGTGCAGCGAAAGCGACGGTGGTCCACGGTGGCCAGTGTTCGATAATCTTCGCGAGCTCTACGTGGTAGGCGATCTCAGCTTTCACTAGCACGCGGCCCTTTTGCATGGCGCCTGGGTTTGCACGGTGCAAGATCTCGTGCAGCCATGGTGCATCCACTCTTTGCATCTCTCCTTCCTTATCGTGCTTGCTGGCGAGCTCCTGTGGCAGCTGTGGTGGTGGCAGCACTCAAAGTACACTCACTCCTCTGTGTGCCTGCACCAGCCAGCCATCCGTGTGCACGCAGGGTGCACGCTTGAGAAGCAGCTCCTAATTTTCCATCTTGTTTAGATTATGGGCTACGACAGCTTCCACCAGCTGGCTCATCATGTCGTTATCGGGGACCAGATCGTGGTTCAGTGCAACGACAGGATGGTAGCCGCTTCCATCATCGACAGCCTGAAGGTACGATGGTATTACTCTCAACTGCATTCGTAGAGCGAGTGCCAGCTAAGCGACAGAGCACCCGACAGTACTCAGACAGATATGGCCGCTTGGTCCGGCTCTCTGCCACACCCTGCTTGCCGCTGAGTGCTGGCTGCGCCAACTTACACACGAGCTCATTGATCTACGGGGTCCAGTAGTGCAGCGCCTGAAACGCATGATTGTTTGCTCGTGGCACCAGTGGCTTCAGACTCTCCCTGGAAGGGGATGGGGTGCTGGTCATTGGATGGCTGTTGGCATGTAAACTAGTATCTCAAGTGACTCTTGCCCGTAGCTTAGAGCTCGGCAATCGTGAAGCGTAGCAGATACAGCGCGGTGCGGCAGCTCTGAGCTCGAAGCACATTTTCGCTTTTCCTTTTTCTCCCGGGGCAGGTCCTTTTGCCCCGAGGCTGCACCAACGCGATCTACTACAGCACGACGTACGAGGACTCGTGGAGGTGCAACCTGCTCGCCGTGCCGCAGTCGACGCAGCTTCCACACCAGCTGCTGGCCGACGAGGACGGCCACTTTGCACTGCTCGCCGTCACGCTGCCCGACGCTCCGCCGGCAGCGCCTGTGCCGAGGCAGAGCTCGGCTGCCAGCGCCAAGTGCAGTGCAGCCGAGAAGCTGGCCGGCTACAGGGTCAGCCTCGCGAGTGCAGCTCGGCTGCCCACCAAAGGTATGCGCCGCCGCCTCGCGAAGCCGCCCACTGTGCAACCCGGAAACCAGGGGGGGGGGCAGGCCGCACGGGCTGGAGTCACAAGCCGGCACGTGTCGACTGGGCGTGATGCCATGTACGGCCTCATAATGCTTTTCTAGGCTTTCATGGTAATGTCGAACTTGTCCAGCTACGTAACTTAAAAAGCATTGACATTGACAAATTTTTGAAATCTGTTGGTGATGCAGGTCTTCTTGATTTGCACCCAGACTTGACCGGCTGCTTCGATACAATCACTGATGCAGTGAACATGACACTTAACTGTGCTCTTGACAAGCATGCTCCCGCTCATTCTATCTGTTTACACATCCGTGGAGATTCCTTTCAATTTACAAAAAACTTCAAAAGATGTGCCATATGAAGTGCAGGCTCGACCGTCGTTTTAAGAAATCGGGGTCTGGTGCAGATCTAGTCAATTTCAAAGACTTTCTTCGAGTTTTCACCCTGAAGCTTAAAAAGGCCAAGACTTCTTTTTTCACTCGAAAATTGAAGTCTTGCGAGTCAGACCCAGAACAGGTTTATAAGACGGTAAACAATTTACTGGCCAATCTGCGAGGTCTGACTACCCAGATATTAACGGCTCAGCCGAAACGTTTTCAGCCTTTACTGAAAAAATTGTGCAAATTTCTGCCTCCATAAAGCCCCCTCCGAGTAAAGCAATTTCGGAATCGCAACCTGTGACCTACCTTAAAAGATTTTCCAAGGTTTCTGCGTGCGATTTGGCTATCTTAATAAGGTCTAGCAAAAAGAGTCGGCTCCTGAAGACCCTATACTATCATCTCTGTGGCCTTCACTGGCAGACCAACTTAGCCCTGCCATAACCGAGTTTTTTAATGCTTCTCCGGAAAAAGGGGTCGTACCCAAGTCCTTCAAATCGGTAATCGTTAGACCGATACTTAAAAAGCCTGGATTAGATACAGAGGTCCTTGCAAACTATCACCCAGTTTCTCCTTTTTCCTTTTTTGTCAAAGATTGTTGAAAAATTGTCTATATGCAGCTGGTAGCACATATTGAAAAGAATTAAATGTCGGAAACATTGTAATTGGGGTTCAAGAGGCAGTACTCCACTGAAGCTGCTCACCTCCGTGTTAACAATGACATTCTATTCAGCAACGATGACGGGAAAGTCACTGCCCTAGCTCTGCTAGATCTATCGGCTGCCTTCGATACCATTGATCACTATGTCCTACTTGAACGATTGAGAACAACGATCGGTTTGGCAGGCGAGGCACTGGCATGGTTTAGATCGTATTTGTCTGATCGTGTTCAATGTGTGTCGTATGGGGGTCAGGTCTCACCCACGAGACCGGTCACCTGTGAAGTCCCTCAAGGGTCTGTCCTCGGTCACTCGCTGTTCTCCATTTATACTCAACCTTTGGGAAAAGTGATTGAGGCCCATGGAATAGGATATCACTTTTATGCTGACGATGCTCAGCTGTATTTGTCATTCAAACCGTCGGAATCTGCTGCAGCAACTGATAAACTGAATGCTTGCCTTGCCGACATTCGATCCTGGATGTCGGAAAATTTCTTGAAACTAAATGACGATAAAACTGAACTGCTGCTCATAGGACACCCTAAGCGTGTGGCTAGATTAGAAGGCTTTGCTCTTCTAATAGGTGATGCTGCTGTGCGACCATCACCACATGCTCGAAATTTAGGTGTCGTTTTCGACAACTGCCTAAATTTTAAAAGCATTCAGAAAATTGCTTCTACAGCTAGTCATCACAACCGATCTCTATCTAAGATAAGGACCTGTCTTCCACGGTGGCTTGCGAAAGATTAACCAGCTCCTTAGTTCTGTCTCGGCTTGATTATTGTAATTCCCTTTTGGCTGGGCTACCAAAAGAAAAAGCAACTAGGCCACTGCAATGGCTATGGCTGCAAGGGTGGTTTTCAAGTCCCATAGGTTTGACCATGTGTCTCCTTTGCTAAAAGAGCTAGGATGGCTACAGGTGGATCAACTGATACAGAGCAAAGTTCTTACGTTGATCCACAAGGCGCGCCATGGCTTGGCTCCTCCATACTAGCTGAACTGGTGCAGCAGTTTCAGTCTTCTCTAGCCCTCAGATCCTATATGGACAATAAATTAGCTGCGCCATTCCTCCACTTAAGAACATTCGGCGACAGAAGCTTTAGCTCTGCAGTTCTTAGACTGTGGAACTTGCTTCCTTGCATTCTTACGTAAACCACAACTACTCTCCTGCTGCCGACTATGGCTCATCCTTTTCAGCGATCCTGAGCTGCTACTTCCATGCTAATCACTACCTCAACTGCTCTCCTGAGTCTGCTATGCTTCCCACTTTCTCTTTGCTGCGTGAGATGAAGTCGGTGTGCTACCGAAAGCTGCTTAGGCTATGAGTGCACTTTACAAAACTCTCCTTCGTAGCACCCACATAGTCATTGTGGCTTTGTGGAGTTCCAGACGGAGATACATCACATTACATTCCATTTGCCGCTGACGTTGTTCGGCGTCATTGCAGGTCCCTCCGTTCTTGCCAAGATGGAGCGAGCGATCACCAACCAAAACCTGACGTGGAATGTCGTCGAGCAGTTTCTGGTCTGCATCAAGGAGGAATGGATCAAGTAAGGCTGCGCAGTTGCTGCCGCCTCTGCCATGCTTTGATCTCGCTCGCACGTGACTTCGCGTGTCTGGCGTGTATCCACGGCCAGTGATTTGCGCTTCTCTATTGTAGCAAAGTGAAAGTGCTCTTCACTTTTACCAAGGCCGGCGGCAATCGGTCGGAAGTGGAGACCCGCAAGCTGCTGCTCACCTGTGGAGCTGGCGAAGAAGATCAGCAGGCACTCAAGTATTGGATGAACGGTCTGAGCCTTCAGTACAGGAATCACATGCTTGCCGCTGCATCCATCGGCCATCTCAGTCTGCCCACGTAGCCGTGCTCGGAAGCTCTCTGCGATTGCTGGAGGGCTTTGCACAGCCTCTTGCAGCCTTGCTGCCCCGGTGTGTTAGAATGGTGCAAGTAGTGCAACTGCAATTTCAGCCCTGCACCCGCATCCACTAGTGATTGTAGCGTTTTCTGTCTCTTCGCTGGAGCCTTACAAGTGCAGTTCTGGCTGACTGGGTCTGCAATTTGGCTGCAGCTCGTCTTGGCACTGCAGCGGCTTCTCAGTGGCAATATATGCTTGACACTTTATTGTGCTAGCCAAAAGACTCATGCGTAGATCGAGAGGCTGATGTTTCCTTTGCTGTGCGAAGGCATCATCTCTCGTACGAAAAGCGTGTTATTTATGCAGTGCAGTTGAGTTTTTAAATTACAATTTACAATTTATTTTTGACCGATGGGCATGTCTTTACTCTCTGCATGGACCGTGCGCTGTTTCAGCCTACTGCAGTTCCCTGTGCAGGCACATATTACACCGACATGAATATATATGTATGCAGAAATAGGGAATTTCTTCTGCTTTTGGCTGCCTATATGTAGAATATATATCTTAACTGACTAATCCGTGTTTACTAAATTCCATTCATCTATCGTACTCTGCTGGTAGATCTTCCTAATCACGACAATGCCTTGGTATGCTAGAGTATCACCACAATTAAGTCACACTGGGTAACCCAGTTTTGGTAAGTTGCTTCCACGTCATGAACAAAGTCGTAGTTCCGAGTTTTTCCAGGCAATTCTTCATGGTTCACTCGAAGTGAACAACGGACCATCAGGCTCTCATGCAGCTATGTAAATTAGGCTGTTGGATCAGCTATTCTTAAGCTGTCTCTATACTGGATACCCCTTTGGGTCTGTCTAACATTAAGACTGCCGGGCTTGAGTTGAATGAGCTCGCTGAGCTGGAACGGTCACCGACTCGATGTTCAACATTTATTTCGGAAGATGATATCGTTATCTGAACTGCTTGTACACAGTGTCCGTGAATTTCGTGAATTTACAGGAGTCGGGACTGTGCTGATAATAGAATATTTAAAAGGAATTAGATCGTAATAAAACATCACGAGTTAGACAAGGAATAAACCCTAGCATATGTCGATTATCGTTCAAACGACCTAACCACTTGCCCACCGACTCATCAGGGTTAATTTTAACTCAGAAGGCTAGCTTTAACACTCAAATCATGTCAGCGTAATTTGCAAGTTGAATGAGAAATCGCTTGACTGGCAGTATCCAAAAGATCTTCATGACGGCTTTCGGAACCTTACCAGAGACAGGATGGCCCTTTACGATTTGCTGATAATTGTCATTAAGTTTGTTGGACTGCGAATGCACGTGCCTACAAGTGGCAGGCAGACTGCGTCGATCCAGGTGATCTATTCGACCTTCCAACTGTTGAAGTTGGAAATGACTGGGACTGGTGAGGCCTTCTTTTAACCAAAGACTCAGCTAGGGGGATTTATGAGCAAATGCACTACTTCATGGTGTAACGAACGGTTTGTAGTGGCTTTTAAACTAGAGTTCGTTGCCACCGAGAGAGCGAATTTAACAGATGCTAGTCCCCGAAGATGCACGACAAATACGACGCTACTAGCGCCCGAATGGACTACCAAGTATGCCGAAGGTAGCCGAGCACGACAGCAATCAAGAACGCCCATGCTTTAACAATCATTCCATGACCTAATGTACACCGGTATATTCCATCTGCATAGAATGAGCCGTAACGTACAGCTCGCAAAGCATCACTATGGATAGCTTTGTGCACGGTCTTGACCATAGTTGATGGCATAACCGGCTGCCTGACCAATTGGCACGGCAATGAATGTTTCAATGTTATTCGCCTAGTTTTAGGAAGCCGGAGCAGCAGCCAAGTTAAGGTTTAGCCAGTCACATCAGAGCTGAGAAAGACTAGCCACAACGACTAAGCAAGCTGCCTATATAAGGTAGCGCTAAGTAAAAGCAGGCCCTGCCACCGCCGACAAGCTTCTTGATTTACAGCTGCACGAAACAGATTTCCCTACAGCGAATACCGCCCAGCAGAGAACCAGTTAAAACCAAGGGCAAGGCCATGTTCTCTGCCCACTGGTAATCCAGCTCTTGACTGATATTTTCAAACTGGCCACGATTCTTTTCATAGAGTGCTAGAGCAAAGAAGAATAGGTAATCAAAGGCGATATTATCAATACAAAACAATAGAAGAAGCCAACATGAGGAAACAAATTAAAACAAGAAACTGAAAGTAAGCTATTCTTCCATTTCCTCTTGAGGCTTTAGCGCTCCTAATTTCAGATCAATGGTACACTTCTAAAGCAAAATTTTGCATTATCGGTTATAAATTAAGCAATCGACGCACTTGTAGGACCTAGCCAAAAGCAAGATATCGCAGCGTCATCCTCTTCATCTAGCTCCCCTAACCTTCCAACGGCTCCACTAATTTAGCTCCTGGTCTTTTAACTCATTCGCTTCCGTTATCGAATCCGTTAGAAGGGCAGAAATGTAAGTATCCTTAAGTGGACCGATATTTTGCTTCTTATGATCGGAAGATCAATGTCCATATATTTTAGGTGTAGTTTGTTGTTTCGGAAAGAATGTTTCCGATGGGGTCCGAAAAGGTGATACTATAATGTTTCTACTGCAATATTTATTTAATTAAATGCTGAAACAAGGGCAGGTATCACAAGTGCTCCGTAATTTTAATGACTAGAATGTACCCGCAAAAGATCGCCGGAGAATAACTAATTTAGAAATTAAGAAATCCAGCACAATCTAATGAGAAATATTTTCGAGTGAAAAGGTTAATAAAGGATGTACTTCGAATTTCAACATGGTTGAACTAAATTGCTTAAATTTAGCAGTTCTTGAATAACATTTCTCGGGAAGTTTTTCATGAAATAGTCGGTGACAAATGTTTAAATCCGACTATTAGATTGTTCCACAGCATTTACAAACGTGATAAAACAACACGGATCAAAAGCAGGCTCGTTTGTATTAATAATTCCGTGCATAGTTCAATGCTCATACCGTTAACAATGATAATGCATGTTGTAGCTACACATGCAAATTAGTTAAGTTATCTACCCTGATATTTTGACATCACGCATGTTAGCAATACCATCATAGCAGTACTATAAATGTATAAATGGTACAACATATGCATCAATTCAGCGAATTGTATTTACAGGGTAGGGTGTACATTCGTAATTATTTAGGTTGATAGCAGGGATACAGAAATCAAATGCAGCTACAATTCTTACATTTAATTTTTGTGATTTTCGATACGAATTTATGGTACGAAATATATCTCAGATTACGTGGGCCAGTAAGTCATACTGATGGTAGCCGTGACAATTTCCATTGTGCCCTGAAGGAAACAAATAATTTATTAGGCACTTTAATTAGGCTGGAAAGGAAAGAAACTAATTAATTATTTACAAGAACATGCACGATCGCAGCATGCATGTGCACATAGAAAGGCAATTCCTAGAGACAAAACAAGTACTTGAAGGAACAGTTAGGGTTTTCTGCCTCTTGGGAAACCTTATCAATACAGGGGGATGTCATGATGCCAGTCTGTAGCGAGTTCCGGACTTAAAGTGCTAAAGAAGTGAAGGCATGGTCCTTAAAGAATTTGAGGTTGATTAGAGATAGAGCCAATCGACTTGAGTCAGACAAGCACGAACCCTTCGGGAAGCCTCTGGAGTAGATATTTCGGAGAGCCTGAGCAAGTGAATGGCGAGACTTAATAGGGAGTGACAGGACCTTGGAGGCGATGCAATGCTTAATGGGAGCCTGTACTAGGCAAATTTGAAACGATATGTGACAGCTGAGGCATTCCTGACAGACAGGCGTAGCCGAAAAGTTTTGCTTCCACTGTAAGGGTCTTTTAGCACAGGCAAGAAGACCAGCAGGAAATGAGTTGCAGGAATATAGACGATTTAAAAACGCATGACCTCGCTTGACTGTGATATCCTCGTTTAATTAAGCAGGCCGGAGTCTTCGGTATGGTGCACAGCAAGAAATACATTTTCCTGTGTCATCAAACGTGCTGGAGCTTTATTTTCTGTAATTGCGGACGCATAGAACAAAATTTATTCAGCCAAAATCAGATAATTTCTATTGCCTCGTTTAAAACAAGCAGAACTGAACTCACATTTCAAATTTCACCACGATAAGAGAAGTATTAGCCGAGTTATGGAATTTACAAGGCACCAACCGACTCTGGAAATGAAGCTATATTAAAGTCACAAGAATACACTTAAAAAAAATCCTAGCTGATTAAACAGCCTCTTTTTATATAGCGACAGAAGAGCCTTTACGGCTATCACCACCGCTTGCAGTGGCGATAAAGAATCACCCACAGCAGGAATTGAACCCACGACCTCAGGAACGAGGTCGTGAAAGCAACCGCCTTACCTAGTGTGCCATCACGGCTCAAAAAATCCTAGCTGATTAAACAGCCTCTTTTTGTATAGCGACAGAAGAGCCTTTACGGCTATCACCACCGCTTGCAGTGGCGATAAAGGATCGCCCACTGCAGGAATCGAACCCACGACCTCGGGACCGAGGTCGTGAAAGCAACCACCTTACCTAGTGTGCCATCACGGCTCACCATGCTTCAAGCATGTATCGCGATCTACCAAGGTTCGAAAAGTTGGGACACAAGTTGCATATGATGCAGAGATCAGTAAAATTTTTATTTTTAGATCTGTTGCTTCCGGTTTACATCCGGGTTAGACGTGGTTTGCATAACCATTTTTTCTTTCATGCGGAAGTCGCCAGAACTTCCGATCCCAGTTCTATCATGTTTGTCTTTCAAAAGGTACCCTAAACACAAATTTGCTTGTCGGACAAATTTTGTTCTTACCTGACATTCCCCCGTAAATGCTTCCGGGTGACCTGTACCTGTTCTCATCAATGCTCTGAAATCTGCCGATAAGGACTGAACTCATTATATTGCATTATCAGTGATGCTCACGAAATAGGGGTGCTCAAGATCACTTCGTGATCAATGGGATCACGAGCTGCCGAGAGATCCAGCAGAACTGGCAGAGAGAGAGACTCTGCCTAAGTCATCGTTCCTATGAAGATTGCTATATACTTGGAACGACGCTTGCTCAGTAGAGTTATTAGCTCTAAAACCTGGCTGATACTTAGCAGGTTTGAAGTTTTAATGGAGGAGTTTAGCTGGTCTGCCCCTACTCGTTCCAGTATCTTTTTAAAGGAAAGGCACTGTGGAGACTAGTAGGAAGTCACCCAAGTTCTTGTAGCTTGTGTATAGGCTGTGCTGCATCTCGCTGCCCGAGGAGTCATCATGCTATCTAGCCCTATGGGCTTCTCTGCTGCTGACACGGGTTGCATAATTATCGGACAGCGAGTCTTGTCATTGGACATGGCTATATTTGTTGCAGCAGATCGATATTGCCCAGAATCTTTTGAGACGGCATTTTCTCCTTGCACCAGGGTCGCATAGACATGCGGCCTCGACAAAAAGCATCAGGAGCTTAGATGGCTAGGCAAGGTTAGTTATATACAGCCGATGACGAATGTCATGCAGACTGAATTTCTACGCTTTCAACGATCGACTGTCACCGCATGAAGATATTGCCGTTCCCTTCCATTGTCAAAATCACCAGTATTATTTGTCCATTTGCAGGTCACACCCACCTACCTGTCTAATTCGTAGGTACACTTCCCGTACTTCTTCTATGATTCTGTGCATTCCATATTCTCGAAAACGAAGGAATGTAGCAGCGAAAGTAGTCGCCGATGATGACAGTCGGTTTTGCATGTAATCGTTGCACGTATCCATGTTTCTCCATCACGACGAATGCCACTGATAGTATGCTACCTGTATGCCTGGTTTCTTCGCCGATGTGCTCTTCACGCCAGTCCTGTCGCGCAAGCTGGCTCGGCCATTTTATTTTGGATGCAGACACTGGCAGTTATGTTCGGGCGTCACGTCTGCACATGTCTCGTAGTGCACGGCGCCTTTTGGAGGCGCAAGGAAAACTCAAGTGCTTGCACGAGATCAGTGCAGGTCCGTAATCGGTGCCTACTACCAGTTGCCACCAGCTGCCACCATATTACTACCAGCTGTGAGCAGTCGCTCGAGAGCAGCTTTTATGATGACGGTCTAAATAATAGGTTTTGCCCACAACAAGTGGAATTAGTCTGTCTATCACTGTCACGTTTGTCTATCAGAGGGAGCAAGCATTAAATGCCTCGAGCCATCCAAGCAGAAACAGTAGACTGCCAACAAGACTCGTCTGCATTACTTGCCTTCCTGCGTAGGAGGAATTGTAGCTAGCAAGATTTGCACAACAGAATAACTAGTGTACTTCATAATGTCCAGGCACAAACAATTGACGAATGATAACCAAACATAAATGGAGTACACACATGAAAACCCCCTTTCCTAAAGAAAAACGGATTCTGAGCAATTGGGTTACGTCCACAAGGAAGTAATGCTACTAGCGACTGCACGTCCATCCTGCAAGCCTCCACAATGCAAGCCTCCTCGGGTTGGCTGCCTAATGCTGCTCTGCTCCCTTGTTCTCCGAAACGCATGGCTGAGCACAACTGAGCCGCATGTGGCAAAGCAGTAGTCGAGCAAAGAGCAGCAGCCTCGGTGTCGATGCTTGGGTGCTGTACATTCCACGAGGCAGCTTTCTTTCCTGAAACGATTGGAGAACGCCAGCAGGTTCACCCCGGATTTCCGCACAACCGGTCACTAAGTAGTCGAACGCCAATTTAGAGTGCACAGGCCACGTCAGCAGTACAGCAATCGCTTCTATTCGACTCCTGCGGCAGAGCAGCAGCATTAGCTCTGGTCGAGCTGTCGATTCGGCTGCCCCCGCAAGGAGCACGAGGTGCCGTGCTGCTGCTGCTGCTGCATGCTACTGCTGCTTGCTGCTGCTGGTGTTTGAGGGCCTCGGTTCCCTGGCTTCCTAACGACTGCAAAAAAAATTCACAATCACGAGCAGCACATTAAAAAGGGTGAGTGAATGAGTTGCTGTCCTTCTGTCGGTCGGCGAGCTGATGTCTGCAGCTGAGTCAGCTGTGCGGCAGAAGAGATCTTGCAATCTAGCAGCTAGTTGGTTTTTAACAGGTATTCTCGCCTGTGTCCACACCTCAGACGGTGCCAGTTCGGGTACAGTTCCCAGTACCGTTGATCCCCCTTGTCTCGGCCCATGTCATGCATGACGCTGTTGCTATACTTCGGTAGGCCGGTGATGCATTTGTTTGGCCTTCAAATGCCGGAGGTACAGTGCACATAGGGAGAAAAGGATTACAAATGCACAGCCTCGAGAGCTGAGGCCGTGATGCAGGTAGGCGTATGCAGTGGTGTTGCCATGGGTGGTTGTACACGCTAGCCAGATACACGTGAACATTCTGCAGGCAGTTCGGCAGGAGAGACTTGCATGGCCACCACGGCCACGACGATTCTCTAGCGCTACTTTGCAGGAGACTCAGACGCTACGACCGAGGGAAGCACCTGTATATGGGAGTCCAGTATAAATTTCTCGATTAAGGCTCTGAAGGCACGGCCTTTGTAGAATGCACCAATGCAAATGCAGAAGCTGTCATACCACCTCCTGCAAGGCATAACAACAAGCATCTCCTACCTCTTTCGAGGGCCGTTAAAACAGTCCTCAGCCAGAGAAACTTGTGTTACTAGCTCACAGGCATAGAAATTGTAGCCACTATGATGTGATAAGCACGGTGGAAGGAACTAGTGTGCTGCATAGTGGCAAGAGACAACAAATTGTCCAGCGATGATACCAGCAGCAAGCGTAGCATACACATGCAATCCACAGCACCTGGTCGTTATTTGCGTGCGACGAATCGGTCGCTGACAGTTCTTTATTTTCTTTATGTTCGTAACTTTATTTTGCGCTTAACAGACAATGACTAATGGTCATGACTGCAATATACTGGTTGGAGCTGGTCTCACCCTCAGTCTGTCACCAGCTGACCAGAAACGGCCTACCAGCCATTCGTGCTGCACATTACGGCTTCGTGGGAGGAGTACCAATCCATGGCAACTTGGCTAGTCATCATCTCCAAGAAAAGGCACCCCAAAGCTTCGTGGCAGGTCTTCCCTCTCAGAAGATGTCCCCACGCATTGTGAAGAGGTTTTCTCTCACATCGCTTCTAGATGTGGGTGGTTTAAAATATCCCCCCCCCCCGACTCTCTTCCGACCTTTGGCCTGTTTGCTCCTGTACGACTAGCTCTAGGAGACATCAGTTTGATGGACTGGTTCCCTTTAAGCTTTACAAATTGTTATCTTTGATTCCTATAGCAACAGAACGGCATCTCTGATCGGCAATCAAATATTTGCAAGGGTAAACATGGTCGCAGGTTGGAACAGAATACCTGTACTCATCTATTTTAGGTGGCTACATCTTGAGCTTGAGCATGCTTCGGCTGCTTCTTTAACAACTCGTATTATATGATCTTGAGGTACAATACGTTCCCTATTGCCCAAAATTCTCACTATCTGCTTCAGCTTTATCCCTACCATGAACAGGAGGATCAGGAGCAGTAAGGAGGCGGAGGAGACGAGGAGAGAGAGAGAGAGAGAGAGGAGGGTAGGGGGAGGAGGTGTCAACCAGACTAATCTATAGACTCCCACTTGCACCTGGGTTTGATTGGGCGAATGCATACTGCAGTTCGAGTCAACTGGTATTTTGCTTGTCCTGTATGCATCGGTAGACAAGCATTACACTTTCAATTATCTCACTTATCACCATTTTCAAGGCTGATTATGGAAAAAGTTAGAACACAATTTCTCTACCGGTTATGAATTCGATAGCTTCAAGTCAACGCCCACACTAGCTGACTTGTTAAATTCACGTGGGATTTCCACTGCATTTGCATCCATAGCCTACGTTCCGTGGGGAGTTTGTATGTTCTAAAGATGTTCTTCTTAGATACTTGCTCAAATATATGCATCAAGATGTATGATAAGTACCTGTTTATTACAGCATTTGGTGGGTCTTTGTGATTGGTCCTCGTGCATGTACCTGCTTACACTGTGCCGGCTGCTTTCGGATGTTATCACCAATCATTTGGTAATGCTTTCTATACAGCATCTGTAAGGTGCCTAGAAAGAGATTCAGTTCTGTGAGGATGCTATACAAATGTATTATTATAATCCTATCACTCAATACAGGTACTCACAGCTTGCCTAAAATTGCAGCAACTGCAAGTAAACAGGTCTATTTACCTTTAGCGAAAAAGCTGTAAGACGTTAGCTTGCTGGAAAGGTTATCTATCTATTTCGAAGGTGCTGTGCAAACGAATGGGGTGACTGACTATGAGAACTGAGTGAATGCGCCCCACAACTTACAGCAAACCTGAGCTGGAGCTATGACACATAGCTGAAACGCATGAGTGCATTCAGGGTCTAAGGGCTTGTAAGTTTAGGTCGTCTGCTGACGACCTTGACTGCTCAACCTAGAGGTCACAGTAGAAGCACTGTTGGAATGAGCTGCAAGATACCAAGTTATCCGGCGATCGAGGCTTGACCTGGAGCCAGGAACGCTGTTTCCAAGTGAAAGTGAAAGTGAAGTGAAGGGCGAAAAATCCAGCACTCCAAGGTTTAGGTATGCTCAGCTCTTCCATTGTCAAGCAGCAACTTCCCTGAATAACGAGGCGTCCTAGTATAAAGTAGATCGGCACGCTCATACGGTCGCCGATTTCTTTCCGAAATAAAGTGTTTCAGAAATAACTAGCGTTCCTCAAGCAGAACTGATTCGCAGAAGTAGACCCGTTGCTTTCTTGTAATTGTTAAGTAGATTCGTAGATGTGGTTGCGATTCCAAGTTGATTTCGGCTTTTCCCAAATGATCGTACCGACAGCCCAGCCTAGCTCTTGAAGATAAAGGCCCGAAAGTTAGACTGGCCCTAATGGAGGTGCTATTATCGGTCCAGCGGAGTCGTCGTGACTGTGGCAGCAGCCATGACTGTAGCATTGCATCACTTGCCTCTCTTTCACGGTCCCAAGTTGGCCTGCTGCGCGAGTGCTTAGCTTGCAGGAGGCACCAGACGGTCGAGAGGGTGTGCTCTGCAGTCGCTCGATTTCTTGCCATTGATACCATTTGACCGTCTACGCGCCAGCGGTGAAATCAAGGGCTGGCTCTTGAAACGTTGAGGCGCTATACCGGCCAGATTACGACTGCGCGATATTAATAGCTATTCGTGAATAATACTAATTACTAACCGGTTGTGTCACAATTTATGCATTCGTGTGGCATAAAAAGCCCAAAGCTGTATCATAGTCAAGCCGTTGGGCTTTGAGCCAGGTAACCGGATGTTTTTTGGTCGTTTCGGCTTCTTACGCGAGTTGTTTTACGCTACGACATGGCTGGTGCTGAACGCTGTACACTTCTGCGGCTGTCGAATAGACTGTTCTACGCTATTCTACGCTACTATGGACTCGTGTTCTTGGGGGGGAGGGGAGGAGCTCGTCGTCGCTGCCGCGCTCGACTACTGTCAGCATGCCTCCGCGTATCGAGGTTTTTTGCTATGCTTAGGACCCAAGGGCGCTACTGTGCAGAAGCCGCTGCGACTCGTTGTTACACTATCGACGCTCACGCTAACCGAGTGGCGTCGGCGGACGACCTGCGAGCGGTCAGCGGCCGCAGGCTCGCGGCGCCCTTGCGAGTCAACGGAAGGAACTCGCCGTGGAAAATTTTGGCGGGCGGCGAGGCGGCCAATTCGCGGTAGGGCGCGCGACTTCGCGAGGGCAGCACGTGCTGCCGATCTGGCTCCAGGAGCGAAGCCCTGTGAGTAATCGCCGCGGGTTTCGCCAGGCTGCAGACCGGGCAGAAGCGTCGCCCGGCCGCCCGCCTCCGCTTGACGACTACATGCAGCGCCACCGCCGCCCCCTACCGGCGCCCGATGGCAGAAAGGGTGCGGCGGCGTAGCCTCTCGGGCGCTCGCACTTCGGACGTTAGCAAGCGGTTGCCGCCACCGCCGCCAGGGGACGCATGGAGCGCCACCTAGAGCACTGTCAACAAAATGAGCTGCACATGATGGCCGGCGCTTGGTCCGCCCGTGTCGCCGTGCTGCTGCTGCTGGGAAGCAGCCTTTTCGCGGACTCACTTCGGACGGTATCGGCCAGCGGCGGGGGTAAGCTCATCGACGCTTCCGTCGCCACCTCTTTTGCGCCTCTTAGGGATGCCGTCGGCATTGGCACCATCGCCGCGGACTACGGCGCTGCGCCGGCCGCCCTCGTCTCGAGGCGGTCTCTCGCTCGCCGCCGCCGCCGCGGTGAGAGCTCGGTCGGCTCGGTCGCGCCCTCGTTCCAGCCTCCCGGCGCTCGGCCGCCTGCCGCGGATCGTTCGACCGCGTCGCATTGCACAGTTTTATGACTACCGGCGCAAATCCGTGCGGCTCTACACCCTGCTCTTCCCGGCTTCGCGTACGCGAAACGCCGCGGCCCCTTCCGAACTGTTTCGCGCCTGGGCGTTAGCCGAGGTTCGCGAGGTCCGGGACGGTCGGCACACCGAAAGTTGTTGCTACTTGCCTTCGTCTCAGCGGTCAGCGTTACACGCCGGCCGAAGCTTCGGCCAAACAACGCCAGTTCTGGGTCGCGCACGAATTAAGGAGGCATCGGTCATTGTCTACTAGTGGTGCTATGACCTGCACGGGTAGCTTGTGAGGTTGGGAGAGGGGGAGACAAGTCTGCGTGCTTGACCGTCTTCGCTGCCGTGTTTGACCGACCAAGAGTTGGCTGCCGAAATGAGTTATTCATTGTTAGAGGGGGAATCACCAGAGGAGGGCGGCCTGGGTGGGTGGGTGGGAAGAAGTGGTGACCGTGCTGTACAGACCTATCGTGAGTGGTGGTGTCTCACCGGCTTTGAGCGGTCATAGAGAGATGCTGTGACCATTGACGTCACCACTGGCTGCTGTGGTGCTTGGCTCATAGGCAGCAGCAGCAGCCTGGCACCCTCTAGCCACTGTTGGCCACACTGCCTGCTAATTGCCCACTGCTGCAGCCACCCGTACTGCTGCTACTGCTAGCCCCTATCGATACTGGATAGTGTGCTAAGAAGTTTTCACACGGAGAGGAGGGTTGGGCGGTAGTATCCTCCGAGATTATGGGTGGGCGATTAGCAGGCAGCAGCTGCTTTTCCTGAGGAACCGAACAGCGGCCCTCCTCCCATCCAGTTGAGTGCTGCTGCTGTCTATGCAGGCACCCGGCTGGCTGCCGGTTGGGGGTCATTTGTGGGATAATTAAAAGCACCCGCTGCCGTGCTGACTCACTGCCAGCCGGCAGCCCGGAGCATTTCCTGTGGCTTGCGGCTGCTTCTGCAGTCTGCTATTATTCCTGCACACCATATGGCACCCACAGATCATGTTTGCATGGTGTGTGTGTACGTGTGTGTGTATGTGTGTGTATGTGTGTGTATGTGTGTATATGTGTGTGCGTGCGTGCGTGCGTGCGTGCGTGCGTGCGTGCGTGCGTGCGTGCGTGCGTGCGTGCGTGCGTGCGTGCGTGCGTGCGTGCGTGCGTGCGTGCGTGCGTGCGTGCGTGCGTGCGTGCGTGCGTGCGTGCGTGCGTGCGTGCGTGCGTGAGGGCATGCCCAGCCTCAGTGCTTTTTTAGTGCTTTTTGGGCTGGATCGGGTCAGCAAAGGTTGCGGCCGCTTGCCTGCCGAGGACTCAGCGACTAAGGGCAGATTCCTACGACCCCTGTGCTACTTGCTGCCTTGGCTGACAGCAGCGGTCAAGCCGGGTGTCAGGGGCAAATCGTGTTTGGTGGATGCTTTGGGGCTAGCTTACCGAACAGCAGGCTACACCGAACCACATCCCATCCGTCATTTAGGCATTGTAAGTCGTGGCTGCAGGTGGTGGAGACAGGCTTACCTTATTAAGCAGACTAATAATAATAATAATAATAATAATGCACTTGATAAAGCGGCCTCAGAGAACTCAAATCACTTTCTAGGCGTTTTACATTTGCTGCAACGGGAAACGCGTGGTATTGGTTTGGTTCCCACCGGTGACCATGTGGTCCGTGCCTGTGCATATAAGTGTTATGTGTGTTTATGTGCATGTGCACGTGCATACGTGCATGCACGCACGTGCGTATGCTTGTATGCATGCATGAACGTGCCATATGCACAATTCTTGTGTTCCTGTAAGTGTACGTTCAGCACACAAGCGTGTGAGGCACCTAACAGGTCTTTGTCTTCTACTAGGGTTGAACCACTTTTCTGAATGCTGCCGATCTGCACAGTAGCCTGGTTCGGTTATTCTTTGAGACAAGGTGGGTGGGTGAGGGGGTTCACACCCAGCTAGAGCAGATGCCTCCATTCTGGACATTTCGAACCACCGTTGTCAAAGGGTGCTCGACCCATTTGTCACGACAGCATTCGACAGCATTTCTCTCTGCTAGAGATTTCGCGAACATAAATGGTTTGCAGCAAAATGCTTTTGAATGCCATGCTTGCCCTCTGCCCGGTATGCTTCTCTGCGAGTGGCCGAACCTGGGTATTTCCGAAGGCGGCAGTCATGTAGCCTTAGCCTTAGATCTACTAAAGCTCAGCGTGGGGGCTGGGCCCAGGGCAAAACTGCGCGAACTGCTGCCTCGGTTGCATCTAAGCAGCGGTGTTGCCTGCTTGCTGACCGGGCTCATCAGATGTCATGCCCTACCGATTGGTTTTTGGCAAGGGCAGAGGGATCCGAGATTTCTTCATCGAGCTCCTGAAACGAATGAACTCATCAAGTAAGCTGCTGCTGCTGCTGGATATCCTATATTACACAACCAATGAATGCTTCCACCTAGTTTCAGCATCCTTATGAAGTCTGAATGGCTCCAGTTTGTTTCACATCTGTTTGATTGAGCTCATGCGTCTGTCACTGTCATCTTCATTACAGCATACCCCTTCACCCACTTTGTCTGCTGGCTGGCAAAAGCAAACCTTGACCTTAGTGAGCATTGACATCACGAGCACATATTCCCACTGTCTAAGGAGTTGGCAGTTGCTGCTCTATTTTCTATTCCATTGTGCTATTTTGTCCATTACATTTATGTCCTTAAAATTCATCCGGTGCAATTAAGCCAACCGAAAAGTGTAGCTGTCTTAAAGAGCACACGAGGAAGCAGTCACGAGAAAGAAGAACAATTATTTTGGTCCGATGTGTCAGAACTTGCCGCTAAGTCTGCATCGTTGTAGCCAACATTGAAAGGAAGTAGTAGGTAGCAGTAGAAGCAGGCTTGGTCTTTCAGAGCAAAAGCTCTTGCCCACCTATGGTCTTCGAATGACAGGAAAATTGTCCCTGGAGAACAATGGGGCTACTAGAATATATCAGCAGCAGCTCAGCTAGTGCTTGATGTACTGGTTAGTGAAGCAGTGGTGGTGATAGTGCCCGGCAGGTAAAGTTGACAGTTTGTGTTCGAATCCACTGCACTTTTGAACTCACTGCACTTTTGAACCCACTGCCCTGCTGAAAGCAGTTTCAGCCTGTCATTAGTGGGGGATACAAGGCGAAATGTCTTGTTTTTGAGAAGTCTCGTGGTCATATCAAAACTAAGGGTCGAGGTCAAACGGTAATTGTGGTAAGTCACCGTAAAGCTCCATTTACAGGGCCACCAGGCGGTGGTCCTCCTTTGGTCTTGCTTTAATCTTTAGTCACCAAGACTGTGGTGATGGCGGTCCAAGACCGATGGAAGACCAAACGAAGACTTAGAAGCTGAGCATTTTTCTACTTTTTGGCCAAGACTGAGGCAAGACCCAGCAAACAACCGGTCGTAGGCACCTTCAAGGCTACGCCTTCTTCATTGCTTTGAAAGACATGGTGGATGACACATCCGGCAAAAGTATCTATAGGGTTGAGGATAGTATTTCAATGAAATAATAATTTAATGAGTTTGATAATGTTTTAAGGAAAAACACGATGCACGAACTTTTTCGTCAACCTTATGTGTTACAAACGTGGTGTGCGGCTTCCACGTCCGGTCAGAATTAGGCCGAACACACAGTGCTCGTAACGTGTAACTTTTAGCACGGCTAGTTACATGTAGGTGCTGCAACACTGCATGCAGGTATGTCGGCAGTAGCAGGAACATGGCAGCGACAAAGAGAGCTCACACCCTGACATATCAAGTCTGTATCCATAATGCAGACAAGTCTATTTGCCAGCAGCTGCGGTTACAGGCGTTCAACAGCTGCTAGGACGTACACCAACGGCTCTGTGGCTCAAATCAGCTCCAATGCCGAGTATCGAATCACAGCTGCCAGCATATCTCACCGTGCCAGCTTTTTATATGGCATCGGCCAAAGATTGTCACAAATAATGATCATCAACCATAACCCGGTTCAGTGTCCTACGAGAATCCCTGTTTATGGGACACCAAGAGCTCTCCAGAGTAAGATACGGCAGGTGAAAAAGATATCGTGAAGGGTATAGTCTCCGGGAGGTGAATCGTGGAGGGCCATTGCTTACACTGCTAGTGCCTACCATCCCAACGAAGCAATTTTCCCACTGGTGGAGGAGCAAGTAGGTGGCTAGAAGGAATAAGGCCAACCGACCATGTAAACTTCTGATAAGAAGGAAGACCGAAGGAGGACATGAGCAGGATCGAAGCAATACGAACCATGTAAAAAACACGACTAAAGACTTGGTTACAGTAGTATAACAAAACTGGCAACCGGTTGTTGGTTAAGTCTTGCACCAGACCTTGGAGCTAGCTACAGATTGACGGTTAGCATTGGCAGTCTTGGTGATTGGAAACTAAGCCGCATGCACTTTCGATTACAGGGACAGCCGATCTGTCCATTTTTGCTTGCACCCCACATAGGGTCAAAGAATTGAGTCATCACTGAAGGCTGCCTGACCGATTCGTGTTAGCAATTAACTACTCCATGTCATCACCACTGTATACCCGGGTCTATTCCTAGCAGAGATCAAAGAGAGCTTTTTGAGAGCCAGTGGTCGATGATTGGTTTCTTCGGCTGGCTCCCCCCCCCTGCAGTTGGGGCACGGCTTATCTGCTGGGTTGGCCGGCTTCGGTAAAGCCTGGTCCACCCTCGGCCACGTCAAGCGACTTGTGATTGTCACTGCCTTATCGGCCAATAGTAAGGAGTAGCTGGATTACTGTGCTAGTCAGTGTCACTGGTAGTGCTAGCTCGTTTGTTGTGTTTTCGGCAATTGAGACCGATCTGTCAGACCAGATCGTTGCGGCTTGCCGAAAAACTAACCGTAAAGCTAACCAGCTTGACATAAAGCTAACCAGCTTGACGTACCGCTAACCAGCTTGACGTAACGCTAACCGCAGTGCTGCCACGTTCAAGCAGCCTCGAAAACTCAGTGACAAGCTCACGGGATCATAAACAACTGTACGCGATAGGCTTTGCTGTGGCCATTTTTGGTTGTCAACTTTTTTAGTAATAATAGTGATAGTAATAGTAGCTGTAGCAGTAGGAGGTCAGTTCTGGTGACTGCAGCTTGTATAATAATAACGAATAAAGCTCAGGCCATGGGAAGGTCAACGATTTGCTTCTTAAAATGTTCAGCCCCTCTTACATATTTCCCGGCAGCATCCATCTTATAAGGGTTAGAGTCAGCTGTAAAGTTGTTAAGAAGGCCTTCGGTGGATGGTGTCCCTGCTATTTAGCAGATGGATAGCAGCTGACGTCTTCGACGTTGTTGCCAACCGTCTGCCGACGACGACACAATGTACAATGTGGTCGTGTAGGATCCACCAAGTCGAAGGCAAGTATTGAAAAGGAGTTCTGGGCAAGTGTTCTTTAGCGAGCAGGCATGATAGCAAGCTTATCTTTTTGTTGCTAGGTCTGAAACTATGTTGTTGAGTTGAGACTCAACTCACTCTCCTGGTTCGAGTTGAAATGAACTGGTACGACCACATACGTGTGTCAGGGTGTAGCTGTCAGTATGCCTAGAATATGGCAGTGCTCGTTGCTCGTTGTTCGCATCCTCGGGACTAAGGGAAGGCCTTGCATCATCTGGAAAAAGCACTTGTCCTTGTCACCGGCGTCAGCTGAAAGATTGACCCTCACTCACAGCAGGCCATTGTTCGTCAGCAATTTGTAGTGGCTTGTTCTAAACTGAGTGCTTTTACACACCGGCCCATTGCTTGCTAATGGTGTTTAGGACACCGAAATGTCTTGAGTGCTTGCTCAGTTACCAGTGTTTTATAATTATAGTTATAATAATAATAATAATAATAATAATACATTTGATATAGCACCCTCAGAGAACTCAATCTCTTTCTAGGCACTTTTGCTAGTTTTAGCCAGTCATCTCCTCCTCCGGGTCCGGGCAACCAGTCGGCTGATCTGTGTCCAGGCTATCAATCAATCACCAGTTTGTAGGTGATTTGATGCCCCACAAATGTGGCAGCCACTTACTAGCCGGCTCAGTGTTCAAGGCACTCATAGTGTCGGCTGGCTCCCTTTGCACGAGATGGCAGACTTCGCTGCAGACAAGTGTCGTGCAGAGCGCTCTTAAGTTTCAGAAGATGCTTGCTGCACTTTAGCTGGGCTCTGGTGGTGGCAGTCAGTTTCACTAGCCGACACTTGTGGTGGATGTGCCAGTCACACCACCCGGCCTTGGCCACACGATGCCTCCCTCGGGTGCTGAAGCACCTGAAGTTCCTTTCATTTCTCAGGGAGCCGGCTGCTTTTACCATGGATTGCTCTACCGTATCTGTAGGTTTTGCATACCAATGGAAATCTTAGTTATCATTTTCCTAGTCTTTGCCTCGTCGTTCATGCGATTGATGACGGTGGAAACGAGTTTAAGCAGGACCGCAATCTAATAGCAGCTATGTCAGAGCTACGGCAGAACCAATGGCTCGGCCAACAAGGGGGGTGTGTGTGAGGCGCTCTGTCAGTCTTCCATGCAATCGTAAGTAATTAAAGCAATTAGTGCCCGTAATTGCTTCCAGTCTGGTCCACGGTATCGTACCTATCGTGGTTCGTTCTTGATCCAGCTTCCCATCCACATACAGAGGAGGTTAGGTGTTGCTGTGCTATCGTCGTTTGTTGCATTACTCAGGAGAGGACACTGGTTTGCTGATGGTCACAAGAAATCCTAATGGATTAGTTTGCATTCCTGAGAGTTTGCACAGCTGCCGGTTGCCTCCCCATTTACCTCTCTCCACCCATCCTTCCATTCGCCCTCCTGCTCGGTGGCCATCCGACCCTGCTTATTAGCCTGCCTGTGGGGCAGTGACTATCTACCTGCCAGGTACTCTTGTGAATCGCAGGCCTAAGAAAGTGAAGGCAGGTGACCTGACCTGGTGTGCAATCCTGTAATGCACTTGTTGATTGTGCTCTGGACTGCTCTGTTGAGTCCAGCGAATAACTGAACCACTGCGACCCAGTGCAAATCAGTTGCACAAAGCCCAAATAAAACGATCACATGCGATCGGTGCCCTTTACTCAGAGTGTATCTGCCAAATTTAACGGTACTCTGCATGTATTTTCTCAACATATGTATAGACCCCTAAGAGAACTTAGTCTCTATTCAGGTGCTTCACATATGCCACGGGGCTCGAGCCCACGACCTCACAGTTATCGAATGCATTTGCCCTGACCTCGGCTAAAGCACCATGGAATGCAAAGTTCAGTCTGACCACTGGCCCACCCTGACGTAACTGAACCCCACTTCATGCACTGCAAAGTGCCTTGCAATCCCTTGTCTGGAGAATGTCTTTGTGGAATGCCATGCAATTTGCTCGATATGCTCCTCCAAACACAGTTTCAAATGCAGCCGCTTATATGAGCTTCATGAAGCCGTAGTTGAGCTTTGAAAGTATAATTGAAGCATGGTTGGGACTGGTCAGAACTGGTTGGACAGAACTTGGCAGTCCACTGTATCAAGAGCGCACGAGCAAAATGCCACAAAATCTGCAGATGAACTCTGAACGCAGGGTGAAGCCGATTTTTAGTGGATCACTGTGTAGGGCACTGGTCTGCTGTTATTCGTTAGATCCTATCGGTACACTGTGCCTGAGTACAGACGGAGCTGCATACCATATCGGTGATGTTAGAGTAAAAGTGCTTAAATATTTTAGCCCGAATATGTCATGCTCTAATTGCTACCTCCGGTTGGCATGATCTGAGTGACTCATTCCATTAGAGGAAAGAATGAAAGCTAGGTGGCAGAATTCCATGTCTATGATGGTCCAATCGAAGTTTTTGCAATGCCAGCCCGACCGTATCTGGCTCGAATAGATGCTGCCAGCAGCAGCAGTAAGCAAGAGGCTTTCAACTGCCCATGTGACTTTTAATGGGGCTATCGGGCAGCTTCCTAATGGCAAGAGTAGGCTGGCCCTGCTTGGCAAGGCTGTGCTTACAGGCAGGCACGAGGGGGTAGGGCAGGATCGACAGTCCATCAGAATTTCCATTCCTCTGAACTCTTGCTATATTGAATTCCTTTGAACTTAGTATAGTGTGGGTATCGCAAGCTAATGGCTTGCATGTGCTGCGTATGACTGACGTCTTTCATGTGCCAGAAGGCGAGATCACAATACCGGCCACACAAAAAGCCCTTCCCACACAGCCATTATCGGATGTGCTGGCCGGTTGTAGAAGGGCTGACTCGTATAGGCATGCTCTGTTTTGACTCTTTACTGCAAATGCACTGAGCCTTACTCCTACGTTAGTTTGTCACCGCTTTGAGAGAGGTGCTTTGCTGGCTCATGCACCTGAATGCCGGCTTTCTCCAGAATTGAAGCCCAACGCAGGAGTCGCTAGGACGCCTACACCGGGCAACAGGAGAAGGTAGCAACCAGCCGAGGTACATCAATGGGTGGCAGGTGGTATCAGCAGGAAACAGCAGAAGTAGCTGCGGCCATGCATGTGCTCTCGAAGGCATGCTTGAGCATGCATGCGCCCAGGTGGTGGTTCTTACTTGCATGAGCAGCCGCCGTATGTAGGCAGCTCCCTTCATGCACCATGTGGTACCACGTGCCACGGCTGTCCAAGCAAGAGAGGAGAGGGAGAGAGAGGGTGTGTGAGAGGAGAGGAGAAAGGGAGGAAGAGAGAGAGAGAGAGAGAGGAAGAGAGAGAGAGAGAGAGGGAGAGAGAGAAGGGGAGGGAGAGAGAGAGAGAGAGAGAGAGAGAGAGAGGGAGAGAGAGAGAGAGGATAAGGAGAGAGAAAGAGGAGGGAGGGAGAGGAGGAGGAGGAGGGCGAGAGAGGAGGAGGAGGAGGGCGAGAGAGGATAAGGAGAGAGAGGAGGGAGGGAGGGAGGGAGAGAGAAGAGGGAGGGGAGAGAGAGAGAGCAAGGGAGAGAGAGAGAGAGAGAGAGAGAGAGAGAGAGAGAGAGAGAGAGAGAGAGAGAGAGAGAGAGAGAGAGAGAGCAAGAGATAGAACAAGCTACAGGGAGGTGAAGGTGGATACTGACAGCTTGACCGAATCAATTCAGAGACAACTGCTTCGGCAGGTCAACAGGCAGCAGCTTCTAAGACAGTGGCTCTCAACCTTCCTAATGCCGAGACCCTTTAATACAGTTCCTCATGTTGTGGTGACCCCCAATCATAAAATTATTGTGTGCAAAATGTGGAAATGTTTGTTTTCCGGTGGTCTTAGGCGACCTCTGTGAAAGGGTCGCTCGACCCTCAAAGGGTTCGCGACCCACAGGTTGAGAACTGCTGTTTCTAAGAGCAGCGGTGAGTTGCTATGGTAGTATATACTGTTGCAATGGCACCTGCCATGGGTGAAGCAAAAAATAGATGCCAACTGCCTGCTAGCGACTCTGCTAAGCCTTACGCTCCTCACTGGATATGATCCCACAGAGTAGCTTGCCAATTTTGCCAGTTTTATTTTGCCAAATTTGCCAGTTGCATCTGACTGGTTAGCACTTAATTTGCCTGAAGCCCTAAGAAATTCTGGTACCGACTTTCTACCTGCAAACAATTTGTAATCAGTATCTTAGCCAAGCAGGCATCCGGATATTGCTCAGCATCCAGCAGCAGATGTTGGAAAATGGCGATCCCAAAATTATTTATTTTCTTTTGAAACTCCAAAACCCATAAAGACTGAGCAAATGTTTTTTACCAGCAATTTTTCTGAAGTTCACTTCTGAGCCTAAGCAGTCTTCGGTGGCAAAGAGATTTAATCTCCAACAGCAAAGAAGAAGTTAGCAGCTTGGCTGACTCAGAAGGACTGTTGAGTAATATGCAAGTGAGTTCCAAAGTGGGCCATACGGACCATTACCATTTCCCTAAATGCCAACAAGCAGCATCCTTTTTTTTCAAGTGTTCCAGATTAGCCAGCTGTTATTCTCAAGCACCCGTGTTCGTAGTAAGCAGACCAAAAACCAGCATTTAATGATCTCGACCCCGTAAAGCAGTGAAGGAGCTGGCTGCTGCCCCCTGATCTCTGATGTACAGCCCATGATGTATTTCTGGCAGGTTGTGTCGTAGACCGTTTTTAGCATCAGGTTTTACCTTGTTGTAATAAACCATTTTTGCCACGCCTATGGATTGGAAAGTATTTTTTCCATGCATTGTTTTTGCATAGGATTTGTTAGCATCGGTATGAGGAGCTGGCTGTGACCCCCCTCACACCAAAGCCGGGTTTATGCCGCAGGACGTGGTCAGTTTGTCTTTTGCCATGCTTCCTTCTAGCATCCCACTAGCTCCATCCAGGGAGTAGGCCTGATAAAGTGTGTCTTCCATCTTAGCTCCCGGAGAACCTGCCAGCCCCACCGATCTGAGTGTTGACGTTCTAATATAAGCAACAAGAAGTCCAGTTTTGGCACTGCCTTTACTACCAGACGCCACAGCAAGGACTGGGAGCTCAAGCATTGCTCTGGGGCCAGGCTCTTCGTCGATGGCTTATTGGTAAATTTCAACCTCTCCTCGACAGCCTTTATGATATGCCTCAAAATCTAGTTCCTGTTGGTAGTGCTTGATGTTTGCCATAACTAAGACCCTATAATGCATTTGTGAGATTTTGCCTGCATCGTCAGCCATTCCTTGCAAAGCAATGAGAAAGGTGTGGCTTACGATCGGCCGTTTGCTCCTGGCTTCCAGGCCTCAGTCTTGGCCAAGACATAGAACCATGCTCAGGCATCATTCGTTGTCACAGGTCTTTCACTCGTTTTCACTCGACTACCTCCCCAGTCGTTGTGACATTTGCTCCATCCATGTGAATTGCCCTTATGTAGTTATGCATGATGAGATAACGAATGTTATCACTAGCCAATCCGAATGCTTCCTCTCCAGCATATTTCAAGTGCCTAGAAAGAGCTTTAGCTCTTCGAGGGCCCAAGGTAAATGCTTTAGAATTGTTAATGTTATAAATACGGCTTGCCGTATCACCGAGCATAGTGGATGCAATCTTGCAGCAATTGCACACGTACATATGTTTCGAGATGCTATCCGACTGGTTTTTTGCCGACGACCGATCCAGGTAAGTCACTTTAAACCCAGTATTGTGTGTGCTGGTCATGCGGTTTACAGCATTGACTTGATTTGCACAAGTTGCTCAGTCTATGATGAGTTGAGTTGGCTGCCGAAGTGACCAGATCAGGCACGCACCACGCCACCACAACCGCCACCAGCACCGAAGAGGCAGCAGAAAGTGCTGTGGACTGGGCAACCAGTAGACATGTCTGTCAGGAAATTGAAGCTGTTTCAGCCATGGAACTGATTGGTTGTCCTTGTGGGGGGTGTTCGGTTACTGAAAGGTGGCCCATCAGGGCAGTGTAGACTTCAGATATGATGGTTGGAGTGCACACTGACGTAAATTTTACTCCATGTGCCATATTCTATTGCTGTTATCGGTGCTGTAAGCATGCAGGTCATAGTGCATCTGTCGGGAAGAGTGTTGGGGGGATCCAGGTTTCTCAAAGTCCCTCGTGGTGCCCTGCTTTGCACCTCTGCTAGCAGCCCGTGTCGGACTCTCGGATGTCACGTTCACTCTTGTAATAACAGCTGAGTAACAAATGAGATTTCTGCAAACCGTAACACCTAAACCAATTATGTAGCTTGGGGTTCTCAGAAACTCGACCGGCAGGTGCCATCTTATCTAACTCGATTGGGTCATGGCCACATTTGGACCGTGACCGTTGTGCTGCAGTGCCTTTCTTGTGTCTCCTCCTGCTGTGTAGAAGTGTATGCCCGATCACATTTGCTAAGCTCCGCTGCAGCAGAGAGAGGACGATAGCTTATCGCGTACTGCTAACCAGTGAGCTGCTCGTTCGTGGCATTTGTCTGTCGTGTCTGCCTGGTGGCCAGTGGCTGTAGGGCTCAGCTGTACCTGGCATGTGTGCTAGAATTCTGCTGGCCGTTGCTGCTCTCTGCATCCTGCTGAGCAGTGAAACTCATCCAGGTCAGTGTCGATCTGGTCAGCTGTGCTTAAGAAGCTGTCAGCTACCTGCCAGCTCGGCTAAAAATGGCTGTTTCAGCTTTGTAAGATCATTAAGTGGACAGCCGTCCTTTGTTCAGCTCTGATTGGCTGTGGTGGGGCAGCCGGGTAGGTCAACCGATGGCATGGAACAGCTGTGCCAGCTCTATGTGTGTGACTGGGCTTCTGCCTAGGTGGAGGGACGAGGGGAGTGTGCTAATGGATCCTGGCCCTCATTCTGAACCGACCTGTAGGAGCTAGTGCTGCCTGATCCATCATCCGTCATCAGCTGTCCTAAAGCTTCGTTTACACTATCGACTTTCCTCCTAACTCGACTTGGCTCTTATATCACCTTTGTTTGGCTACTTACTGCACTGGATCTTGGGGTGAAGCCAAATCGGCTGTCATATAGTAGAAGCTTCTACTTAAGGCCTCATCGTTGGTCCAGCCTACCAAACAAAACCGGGGGGGGGGGATACCACATACACCCCACCCCACCCCTCTACCAAAATGGCAGAAGTTGGCTTGCAAGATTTTTATCGAGGCTTGCAAGGCAATTCCTTGTTTATGGGAGCTTAATGCATTGTAGCCATGGCTTCACTCACTCACACAAGGAAGCCGCGTATGTACATACAATGCACCCCACAACTAACAGCCCTTGTTTGGAGGATGGGTATGGCGCTTGCTTTTGACGACCGAGGTCATGGGCTCGAGCCATTGGGCATTTTCGAAGCTCTTGGATAGAGATTAAGTTTTTTTTTAGGGTGTTATACAAATGAATTATAGATGCATTTTCTTACACTTGCCTGACACCTTTCTTGAATGCATATCTTCCTGTAGATCTTCCTCATCCCATATACAATGATGACTTCAGCTGTAAACCCAATGTCTGCAGGTGTTGGCCTAGTGCAGTGGTTCTCAACCTTCCTAATGCCTCGACCCTTTAATACAGGGAGAATCTTCCCTTCTTATCCAGCATTGGAGTGAGAAATTTGTGGGCTGGACTAATTTGGCCACCAATGTTCCCTGCAGTGTAAACATCCTTGACTAGGACAGTCAATCGGTGGCAGTAGTAAGGAGGAAAGTCGATAGGGTAAACACAGCTGAAGATTGGCTACACGTGGCAAAGTTAATGTCTGTTCTCATCGCTAGTTTTATCATATCTGCACCTTCCATGTTTTTTTGTTTGAGTAGATAGGGAGGTGCAAGTATAGGCACAAGCTTTTCCCCTGAAAACATGTGACATCATAAGTGCAATTCCAACGAATTTTCCTGAGAAATGGCAGAGATTCCCCCATCTGAGTACAAACCACTTCTAGTGTTATAGCCTGAGCAATTCGAATGTATTTGATCACCGCAAACGTTCAGCGATATCGAACTCAAGTTCGGATATCGTCGATGAAATTAAAGATGGGTGGCCACCATGGATGTACATCATGAACCTAGCCAGGACTAATCCAAGGAGGAGTCCAAACCTTGGTCTTGCCAAAAGCAGCCAATCTTTGGATGACTCAAGGAGCCGGTTGGGTGGCAACCGTGAATAGGCCTTCAGGTCGTTTTAAGTGAAGCTAGAGTCCATTAGGTTAGCCTCTTTACATACTTTCGTGCAGAGATGCAGCTCTCAGTGCTGGCTCGATTTTGAGGAAAATACCAGCAGCAAGTACGAATCCAGTTTGGCTCCGTGAGTGCATGCACCAGAACTCATTTATGTCTCGAATGCTTACTACTCCCCTACCATCCTGAGCCTTTCCGTTTTTTCCGGATAACATCTTACGGCGCAAGGGCGTGCCGTGACCGTAAGTAGCAGAGAATCCCCTTGCTGCTTCGGTTTCACCACTAACAGCAGCACGGGGAGCTGCGTGTCTCGCAGGCTCACGTAGACAGCTGCAGCTCTGAGGTGGCTGGGCAGGGCCATTGCAAGTTGCCTGAGGCTCACATTCCAGCCATCTTTGTTGCACCATTCAGGATATTGGGCATCGTGGCTGCTACCGGAGGTCTGCTGGGAGCTTAGCCTGAGTCAGTGAGCACTGGTCTCGGTGGTTGCCCTTGGGCTTCCACATTTTTGCATTCGTAATTTTCTGCCATCGGTGGGTAACTGGCAATTTGGTCTCAGTTTTGGTCACTGTAGATGCGCAGCTGAAGTCTGCACCATCTACTTTTGGCCTCCAACTCCGGTTGGTACTCACACTCCTGAGTGTGTGCTCATGCGCGAGGTTGGCTTGTAAACCCGTGGAGAGAGAGAGAGAGAGAGAGAGAGAGAGAGAGAGAGAGAGAGAGAGAGAGAGAGAGAGAGAGTGTCTATGCGTGTGAATGTGTCTATGCGAGCGAAACCGCGCAGTTTTAACTTTTAATTGGATGATTTATAAGCATATATTAGTTGTGTGTGAGTACAGGTGCTTTGATCTCTTGGTCGTGCGTAGTTCTTTGCATTTTTTCAGTTTTGTCCTGCGAGAGGTCCTGACTCGACCCATCACCAGGGCAGCAGCATCGTGAATAGCATATTTGCCATGCATGGCAACAGACAGTAGCAAGCCCTAACTGCAAGCTGTAGCCAGAAAGTAAAGCAGCAGTCAGCACGTCTTCCTGCGGATATTCTATTTACATGCGGTTTTGATGTGAGTCTCAGCAAACCGTTAACGTAAATGCCTTGTCCAAAGATTGTTATGCCACGACTCGATATTCTTTTTTCGGAGCTTTGAAGTTCTGTTGAGCTGTGCAGCGCACAGGATGCCTCTGCACCACTGCTGCCGTTGCAGCACGAAGCAGTTATTCGTTATTGCGACTCAAGAGTGTGCACTTCGGCCCTGAAAAACCTGCTGGGGCCGTCTAGGTGAATTATTTTCTTTGCCGAGAGAGGAAGCGAATTCAAGCACGATGGTTGATTTGGCTGCAAGCTTTAGGGACAGTTGTCGTCATGACACTTTATGCTGTTCTTTAGAGTTTGCGGTATGTTTTTTATATTGCATATCGTTTCTGCTTGTCTGTCTTTGTTCGTACCCGGGTTGTCGGCAAGCAATGGCTGCCGTGCATCTCCGAACAGGTTGGGAGGGCTGGACAAGAGCTTGCTGCCTCTTGTGTTCCGACAACACTCCCTCCCCTGATCTGTTCCGAGGAAGTGGGCTGTAAGGGAACTACTATAGGTAACCACTTCAGTCATTTGTTGGCTGGCCCCTACAATACAGCAGTCGTCGAATATGTTGAACCCATAGATCATTGGTCGAACCATTAGGCACCTGCCGATAGTACCTGTGGTAGCTAGGTGTCTATGCCGGGGCCTGGTCCCCTCGAATCTGCTTAGAAATAAATCCTCTTGAATTTATTCTCGTTCGTTGGCCGCCAGGTACCACAGTTGTTCTACTGGCTCGATGGAAAGAGGAGGCAAGGACATTGCAAGTGGTGCCTTAGATCTAAAATACTGAGCACGGCTGCACCTAATTCGTCATAAACAACTAGTGGCGTCAGAAGCACGACCGGCTATATTTTTCTGCAATACTCAGCTTCCACTTCAGTATATTTGTGGGTAATGCCCCCCAAACATGCGATGTCTAATTCTTGTTAAAAGGGGGCTTTGGTTTGCACTTACTCTTATTTATATTCTGCTGCTGAACTCGAAAGGCAAGCTTCGACGGCCTAACTCTGGTCCGAATGCTGTAAAAGCTGCTGCCGTTCTTGGGAGTGCCGCTTCGTTGTAACTTGACGTTGGACTGAGAAGAGCGCTGCTGCACCGCAAGCAATCTAGGTTAGTAGTGGTGATTTCATACCGTGAGCTGCCACTTTCCCCCTTGCCTCTCTGGATCGCATCTGCCTTTCCAGATCTTGTAGTCGCTGCTCAGCCTGGCCGATGGATCACTTATCCCGGGCACTAAATAGGTCATTGAGGAGCAATACCTTATGGCTTAAGGTTACTAATAGGCACGGTAGTCTGCCTCAGCAGCAGTGCTGCAATATCTGCACGACACGTTTCGGTTTGTTGGACACTGCCTAGCCCCTGATGGTGTCACTTGGACCGAGCTGGTGATCTTGCATTCAGTACATTGTCGGGGTCACTCGGCATTCGTCTTACAAGTTAGTCATGCCGATCACAATCGGCGCACTGCCGGCATGATCGATGCTGACGTCTGTCAGTGTATGGTGGTGCCTCTGCAAAACGGGGTACCTCACCCACCTTTCCGAGTCCTCGTACATAAGCTGGCTTCTGCTTTGCTTCTATGTAAAGCTGCTTCGTTCTTGGGTGGTGCCATGTCGTGTCCCTACGGAAGTCAGCTGCTGTCGGTGTCGGCTCTTCGATTCGGCTTGCAGGCAGCAAGCAGTTCACGAGCACCTGACCTCTGGCTCCCTTATTGGGGGGGATAGGAACTATGCTAGAAGGCTAGGTGAGATGTGCTGTAGCTACCTCTCAGTACTGCCAGTCTCACCGACTCACTCAGCCAAAATGTCAATAAAAATTGCTCGATTCTGTTGATCTGCAGTTACCTTCGACAGTTGAGCTTACACATAAAGTATTCTAGCCCGAACCGGCTGTTGGGCCCATTCGCAGGAGCAGGTGCCTGATCGTGATCTGTCGGCACATGTGCTGTTGTGGTTATGACCGGGCTCCAGACATCGAGTTTCCAGCCCTGGTGCTGAGCTTCTTGCTGTGGGGGCTGATTAGATCTTGCCAATGTGGTTAATTCGGTAGCAAGTGCTGCCAGATGCCCTGGAAAAGCAGTGAGTTATCCGACTAAAAAAAATTCCTTGGACAGTTTCCTGCCAGGGTGGCACTGTGGAGCTATGAGCGTCTTCCATAGCTGCAGTCGCAGACCTTGCCAGAGCCTGCCTTTAATGGTGCCTGTATTGCTGTCCTGCCTCGTAGGCCCTGCTTGCTGGTAGTAGTGACTGGTGGTACCCGGCTGGCCTCTAAACAACCTCATGTATACCCGTGTAGGTAGAATATCTAGTTCCAGGTCGGTTTGCAGCTACAGTCTGGTTTTGCACCTGGCACGTTCCCATAATGGCTAACACAGAATGAATTCTACAGGCAACTTCTATAAAAAGCTGTACCCAAATACTGCTGTTTACCCACCGGGTAGTGATATGCCTGCAGTCTTCTGTTGCGACCGAGCTGTAAGCTTGATTAAGGAAATCAATGTATTGATGTGGCCATGGCTGTTGCTCCGGCTTCTAGCATAGATTGTGGTCAAGGCTTTGGCCACTGTTCTGGGACCCACGGTCCCTGTAGCTATTCTCTGCTGGTCCAGCTTGCAGAACAAACAGCTTACTAGTCTGCTCACTCTTCAGGTTTGCCAGTTGATGTTGGTTAAGTGCTGTTCTTGTTCTCTGATCGACTGATCACATGTCGTCGACCCGTGTAACCAAGATCAGCTGACTGCGGCTGCACTGATTTGTTCTAAACTGTCAGCTCAGTGGTTCGGCAATTCGACAATGGATATGTGCATTCCTTGGCAGTGCAGACGAAGCAGCCTTACAACCGTTATGCCGTGCAAGCATACGTGTGCTCACGTATTTGCATCTGTAATGTAATGTATCTCTGTAACTCCACAGAGCCACAAGGACTATATGGTTGTTACTCAGATGAGTTTTCTGTAGCAAACTCAAAGCTTAAACAGCTTTCCGTGTGCATCTGCCGAAAAATGCTGAGCCAGGAGAATGGAAGAAGTAGGAGCACATTAGCAGAATATTTT